>JAUTXX010314659.1:0-13751 GCA_032273605.1 Panulirus laevicauda | reverse complement strand
TGTGTGTGTGTGTGTGTGTGTGTGTGTGTGTGTGTGTGTGTGTGTGTGTGTGTGTGTGTGTGTGTGTGTGTGATGTCCACATTCCCTCACTATTTCCCCTACCAGAAAGCATCAAGTCGGTGACCAGAATGTAATTTAACAAGTGAAGAAATGAATGACGTTGTGTTGTCTGAGTGGTACCAACCACCTTACAGGGTCGTCTCCCTGCTCGCTGATCATTCGTCTGGTGATCAACCGTGATGATCAACCACCCTGGGTCATTACTCGTGATGCACGGGAACTCTTCTCAACTTCCCATCAGTTACAACGTCCTCGGCCGCTTAAGATAAATGGTCACAAGTCTGGCACCCGAGCAGAGACCAGGATTTCTACACTCCCAGATATATTCTTTTTTTCTCCCACACAGACACTCACACACCTCACAAAGTCATCGCTATATCACTATGCCGATTTCTGTGAGCTGGCGTGGAGGGGTCTTCCCTCAGTGCGTCATGTCTCGAAACTGTGATGAAGTGTTGGTGTGTTCAGAGGCAGTGTGGACGAGCGACATGGTAGCAACACTGGCAGTACCTCAGCTGAGGAGAGGAGGCAGGAGGCTGAGACAGAGAGTACCTGAACAAAGACGTTCACTCAAGCCCAGCCACTCAACCTTCGGGTCAGGAGGAAGCTAAAGAACACGTGAGGACGAGGTAGGAATATGAGGTGGTCTGCGAGCACGTCACCCCGTCAGGATAAGGAGGTAATTCTGATGAACGCAGAGGAGCAAGCAGCAGCTCACGGTCACCCAAGCACAGAAAGAGAGCAGCCAGCCTCCCAGCGGCCATAATGAGTTACTAACCCCGTCGCTGGCCAAGAAGCGAACACACGAAGAATGACAGAGAAGTGAGGTCTCCGTCAGTCGTTATGAAGACTTATGAAAGGGATGAAAGTCAACGAGAGCAACTTAAAATGTTACCGTCTCGCCATGTCTTTAAAGGCAAACCCGCCGAGGCTCTGAGCCGCTCTGACAGATGAAATAATTCCTACGACTCTATGAGCGAGGCTCATTAAGAAGCTTTTGGCCTGAATGAAGGTAATGGTGAAGTAGTCTGTAAGACCTCAGCTGCAGGAGGAGACGGCATGGCAGACTGGTATCCGTCTGCAGGTTCACCTCCGAGACTGGATGACGAAGGAGCGGAGGGAGAGCCGACACCAGGGAAGGAGTGATTGACATCGTGCTCAGGACCCAGTCTGAAAGGCTTAGCCCAGAATCGCCACTCGCCCAATCTGAAATAACTGTGTGGGTCAATATGATCCAACAGATGGTTCATAATACTGAGGCTCGCCTTGCGGTTTATGGGTACACAACGAGGAGTAACCTTTAAGCATCATAAGTTTGCCAACACAAGACTCGAAAATTACCATCCCCGACACACTCACTTCACGAGTCTCCACTACACCGGGGTCAAGTCTCTCATAACACCAGAAAATACAATTAAGACATCGCGTTCCACAACTCCTCCTCCCACCGTGACGACCGGAGTCACAGCCAGAGAGTAGAACGCAATAACCACAACAACAGATATGCAGACCCGTGTTAACCACGGGGCGGTACCCACCACGGGGCTACGTCATAGGCAGCCAACAAGCGAAAGCACCGGTGTTGCCAATCTCTGCACCAGTATACCGCGACCTTCACCTGTCGCAGCAGTACAGGAGCCCAGCACTGCTGCACTGCTACCAAATCCTTCCCCTGCTGCGGTTCATTTGGGCCCCAGCGAGGCACATACCTCTACAGGAGCACAACGGGATCCCAAACCTGCCTTGTAGCACGCATATTGCGCCACGGAAGTAGCCTAGAAGAGCAGAGGAGGGAGTCCACCAGGAGCCATCCTCAGCAGAACCACGGCGCCCCTCAACGCGGGTCCTTAGGGACCCGACATAACACACAGTGCGTCAGGGGGACCTCTGAGGTGTCTGCAGGTTATCAGAATATTGCTATAAAAAGGAATTCCTTGAGGCCAGAAGGTTGTCGTCGTGTTGCCAATCAGGAGCTTATCAAATCTCCAGAGGTACGGGAGTCATTATCAAGAATGCGCTACCCTTCTGACATTGGAGATAGGAGACCACTGCTTGATACCACTCCCGACTGATGGTATCACACAACCAACCCAGTGGAAAGGTCCGTATGAGGTCACTCAGGAGATCTTACACCCGAAATATGTTGCGAAAATAGGAGATGAGAATGAGTGGTCCCACAACACCATACCCTGGACATACGACAAGCCTCCTGAGATTACAAGCTACTTTCATGATGACTCCCTCCCGAGCAGCTAGGGTGTCTGGTCCTGGTCGGGGAATGTGTGTTGCTGCCACGGATACATAGACAGCTCATTACTGCAGCCACCGTGATCCCTGAGAGCAATGAAATGAGACACAGAACAAGCCACATCTTTTGAGATGCGGGGAAATTCTTCTTTACTAAGGAGCAGAAGCTCACCCAAGACGTACCCTACAAGTACAGAAACGTGTCAGAAAAGTCGAATCTTTACGTCAGCGATGCCCTAGTGTACACACCTCATTAGTCAGTCTCCAGGCCGTACCCTACACCTGAGTGGCTACTGCGCCAGGGGTCTAAGGTAGGGGAGACAGTTGATGTTTATTGGGAAGTCCACGTCGCCTCCCTGCACCCCTCTGGTGGTCGACGTGAGAAAGAAACACGAAGGAGTTCACATCAGCCGTCACCAGGTGGCACAGGTTCCCGCGAGTGAGCCTCCTCCTCCTCCTCCTCCTCCAGGCTCGCTATTGCTGTACGAAAGGTGTCGGCCGAAGCTCAGGTGACACGTGTGTTTTCAGTATCGTTCAAGACGACGGAGGTGTATGTGTGGTGTGGTGCAGGAGGGAGGTGTACTGACCTCTGGGGTAAGACGGTCGTGCTACAGAGGTTAAGAAGGAAATTAGAGCTTATCGAGAGGAGAAAAAACAAACAAAAAACAAAAACAAAATAGATTAGGCGGAAGGCTGATAATCCTTTTTTTTCCCCAAAGTCTGACATTTCTTTTTGTCGCTTTCGTCTTAAGCTCATAATTCCACAGAAGCAAGACACATCATGATACAAGTAGGGGCGACACTGAGGCAAAAACGGACTTTCACCAGTTGGTGATAGTGACGTCACGAAGGTGGCAGGTGATGGTAATGGTGAGGCAACAGGAGGAGGCAAGTTCCATTACCGATGAATAACCCGTGGGTATTATACGGCCCCTGGGAGGTGGTGGCCTCCTGAACCTTTATCTGGGTAATCAATGTATGTGGAGCGCCACGGGAACACACCTGTAACATGTAGAGACGGGCTGTAGCGAGGGGAGGTTGAATGCGGATCTCACCCTTGTTGACGTGAGTCGTGTAGCACTGTCCACCAGTTCTGCCTGTGTCGTCCAGCAGGGGAGGAGGGATAGTGGACTCTCGGGGCACCTGCCGTGCCAGGCCCCACCGCCTCTCTCGCACCTCACAAGTGTTGTGGTGTTACCGTCTGCTGCTCTGTCCTGGAGGCCACACGTCACACAAGGAGCCACGTCTGCCTCGTAGATCCTGAAAAACGCGGTTCAGATGCCTTGGAACCTTTCCCTTCATAACATCCAGGCCCCACAGATCTTCCCATGGTTTACCCCAGACGCTTCACACGTCCTGGTTCAATCCATTGACAGCACGTCGACCCCGGTATACCACATCGTTCCAATTTACTCTATTCCTTGCACGCCTTTCACCCTCCTGCATGTTCAGGCCCCGATCGCTCAAAATATTTTTCACTCCATTCTTCCACCTCCCACTTCTCGTTCCTTCCACCTCTTGACTCATATATCCTCTTTGTCAATCTTTCCTCATTCATTCTCTCCATGTGACCAAACCATTTCAAAACACCCTCTTACCAAAATATCAGCAAAACTTTTATCCGACCAATCAATAATAAAAAATGTATATGCCAGAAATTGACCGTACAGGTGACGTGAAAATATCATGACTACGGGCGTCAATAATGAAGTATATCCCTGTTGTTGTTATTATTTTTGTTTAGTTTCCTGTTGTTTATGAGGGGTGAATGATCACTTTTATAGAGGTGTTCGTAACAATGATGCAATAAATCACTGAAATGACAAGTGGGAATAATGGATGGTGAAGAATTTCCCCAACACACGGAAAAAATAAAGTTATTTACCTAAACAAAGGGTGAACTTAATGACAAGTTTCCTGGACCCGTTTTTGCGTCTTCGGCTGAACTTCCTTAACGAAACACGGACTTGGGTGCTAATGCTCACATCTGGGTCGCTCTCTTTCCTCGTCTCTCTCAGGCACTCGCTTATCTCACGCTGACTAGAGTTTTCGTGGCTGGCCGGGTCCCTGTCGCCAAGTCCAGAGACGCCACCTGGCGTGAAAGTCACAGGGAGAGTGATGTAGCCGTCGTAGCTGCCAAGCTTCATGAGGTCTACGAGAGAGGGGCTTTTGTTCGCCGCAGTGGGTGGGTCGACCACTAAGAGGACCGAAGATTGCTGGTTGGCAGACTCCGGTATGATCGACTTCGCGGGTCGGGAACCAGACGCGGGTGAGGGTAAAAGATTATTCTCTTGTGCCACAGTAGTAGAAGGGGAGTTCATTTGCGGTTCCCGTGTAGGAGGAGACTGTGGTCTGTGTAGCTCAGGGGTGATAGTAGGTGGTGCTACAGGGGATAATGATTTCTCCATCGCTCTGCAAGTGGGAGTCAGTCGGTCATGTGTTTCTGGCGAAGTAAACTGTGGGTTCTCCATCAGTTTGCCAGTAAACAACATTGGGGTATGTAGATGCGAGACAGACGGTGGTTCTGGGCAAGATGAAATATTTTCGTGTGACTCTGGGATAGATGACTGGTACTTTTCTCGTGGTGAACGGGCATATGGCACAAGTGGTTTTACAGTAAAAATGGATGGCTTCTCTGGCGGTCTATATAGTGAAGACGGCCGGGAATGCAGCTCTGATTTGGTAGGTGATGAGTTTGTGTGTCGTTGTACAGCACGACACCGCTGGTTCTTGGGTAGTTCTTGGGCAAATGGCGTCTCAGGAGAATTACCGAATTTCTCTAAAGGTTGAGACATAGTAAAGGGGCTTAGGTTAGCCCTGAATGGATCCTTTTCAAGATCTGAACTAGAAGACAATACATTCTCGTCTAGTTCTGCAGTGACAGTGGGCTGGTGAGAAAAAGGTAAGTCAACCTGTGGTTCGGTGGTAATGAGAGGTGGGCCGCCTTGTGGTTTGAGTTGTACAGGCGGAGTCGTGTGTAAGTGAGGGGTAGGATGGTATTCATGACTTTCTATGACAGGGCCGTGGGTGGTGGAGTGCCAGACAGGCTGTGTTTCAAGAACTGCAGTTGATCCTTTGACTGTTGTATCACAGGTGTCTGGGTACCCCTGATCTTTATGCGCGGAGCGTGTGTTATTTTCGACGGTACAATGCCTGTGCGCAGGTTCGAAATCCACGTTACTACATAATTTCGATGGATCTTCAGTCACGTGTGTGTTGAAAGGTAACAATTCCGACAACTTTTGCAGAAATTTCCCGACGGGTGCAGATGGAGTCGCAGTGCCGTCTGGAGGCTCCCGATGCGTGAGTGTGGCTGTGTCATCCTTAGAGTGTGGCACATCAAGAGTGCTGGAGGAACCTGTGACCTGTCCTCCCCGACTCCAGTCTGTGTTATCACCACTCATGGGAGGCTCAACGTCCGCTTCCTGTGGAGGGTGTGGCTCTCCCCCATGGGTAACGACCCTCTGGGGACTGTGAGTAATGACTTTATTCTCCCAGTGACCTTTGACTTCGTAATGCGCATCACCACCTCTGATAAGATCGCCTTTAAGAAGCGATCTGGGCTGAGTCTGGACGGGAACATCGGGAACATGCGGCAAGGCATCCGTGGGGGTCAGGCCCCCTGTGTTGTGACACAGGACGTCCTGGATCTTTTTATAGAGCGGGTAGCGAGTACAGATGGAGTGGCTGAGGCAGGAGGCGGGAATGAAGAGGCGCCGCTGCTGAGAAACTGGTGATGGTCTGTTGGTGCTGCTCCACTCCTCTAGGCCAGTACTGGGGATGGGTCTGTTGCCCAAGTACACACTCGTGCAAGTCCGATCATCTGTTACCCTACTAGGCTCAATCTCAGAAGGCATCGCACTAGCATAGGAGCCAAGCTTGAATGAACTCCAGATTCTGTCCCTCGAACGTTCACCTGAAGCACAGGCATTCAGGGAGGAGGCGAGGTCTTCTTTCCGACCTCCTGCAATTCTACCTTCCGCGTCATCCCAGCTGGTGCCTCCTCCCGGCGTGGCAGAAGGCAGGTGGCAAGTGGTGCTCAGAGTCTGCGGTGGCCGCTGTCGCCACACACCGAATTCTAACTCTGAGCTGTTATTATCGAAGACGGTGACGTGCGGTCTTGCCACCGCTATTTTAGTTTTTGGCGTACTTTCCCTACACGGATAAGCAACGCTGGGGTGGAAGGCCCGAGATCCAGAGGGCACGAAGAACGGCAAGCCGTCACTGTGGGCGGCAGGCCAGGAAGCCCCAGCGTCGGTGTGGGCGGTAGGCCAGGATGCCCCGGCGTCGGTGTGGGCGGCAGGCCAGGCAGCCCCGGCGTCGATGTGGGCGGTAGGCCAGCAAGTTTCGGCGTCACCGTAAGCGGCAGGCCAGCAAGCTCCGGCGTCACTGTAAGCGGAAGGACAGGCAGCCCCGGCGTCGGCGTGAGCGGCTGGCCAGCCAGGCTTGGCGTCGACGTGCTGGTCCCGGCCAAGAGAGGAGCAGGGGTGACCCCCGGGATGGCCGTCACGCTCCTGGCCGCCCTCCACCACCCCGGATGCACCCCATCCCCCACCACCTATCCCAACAAGAACATCGGGTAAACAAGTGCACCCCATATACATCCCGGGCTGAAGCATGACATCGCTCTGAGGGAATGCCTCCCACTTTCCTCGATGATACCTTCCTCCCCAGCACGGATTCCTCTCAGCGGTGCCCGAGTCGCTGACCGTGGAACACTCGGAGTTTCTCGAGGCTGCAGCGGTAATGCTATGCACAAGAACTCCACTGGACGCTCCATCTAGCACACTTCCTCCACCAAAGCCGTTACTGGTGTTGTTCTTTTTGCATACATGAGTGGATCCATATGCCATCCCGGACCGTTGGTTGAGGCCACACTGCCTCGCTCCGCCCAGACACCTGTTGTCAACAATTCCACTGGCCATTTCCGACGTCACAGCCTTGCCTCTAGTATTTACAATGTCTTTGATGTTTGTTGTATCTCTTCTGCGTTGACGAGGCGGGTGATTTTCGTCTAAGAATAATCCATCATGAATATTTCTAACTCTGCCGGTGACGGGAGAGGAATATGTGTGGGAGCCTGCGATAGGGGCGTCGCCGTGGGCAGACAAATGACAGGGTGTGGCTCGGCTAAGGAGGGTAGCACGCACTGTGGATGACACATCTTTTCCAGAATCGTGGCGATAATTTGGCAGCAACCGCTCCCGCTTGCGGTTTTGTGGGGAAATCGTATTTGAACCTTCATTATCTTCGTCTTCAATGTCACTGAAAGGACGGAGAAAGATGTATGACCTTCCTCTCATGCTTCCATTCTTCCGTTCCATATGTGCTATTTGCTCATTTGTAAGGGCGCTTGCAATGTTTACATCGACTGGCCTGCCATCTCCTGGGGGGGAACGCAAGTATGACCCGCTACCACTCTTCACCCGACTCCTGCGTCTGTTCTGATCTTTTCGTTCGCGCTCCCTTCGATACTGTGACAACAAATCCAGAGAATCATTTGTTTGTCTCGCAAGGTTAACACAACTCTCGCTGTTTTTAGCTAACTTATCGCTATCCGATGAGTCGCCTGTGTCACTGTCCTCACCAATGTCACTGTCGTATGCGTCATTACTACCTTCGCTTCCGCTGTGGTTTCTAGTGTATTCATGGCCGCTTTCTCCATATACAAAATTATTATTGCTTTTTGCGCAAATTTTACAATGTAAGTGGTCTCTACCCCAGCATTCATTTGGATGATTGGTGGTGGTGTAACCTTCACTCTTGTTATTAAAGTTATTTTCACAGGATGGCCTGCTCTGCAGAGCAATCACCCCGGGCCTAATGCAACAACTTCCACCATTATACCAGAGACTTTCACCACTCGGCATCCAGGGGTGACACGGGGTGGCTGCCTGGTAATTATTGCTACCTGTGCAAGACGAACCGCTAGGATGAGACATGTCACTCAAGTCTTCATTCCACGGGTCAATCTGCGTCCAGTGGCCCACTTTTCTTTGCATCTTCTGCCATCTAACGTGCTCATCTTCTTCATCAGAACCCGTATCTTCGCTATGCACCCCGGCATTCTGCACCTGTCCTTGCTGTTTCCTGCTCATTCCTACCACGTCATCACAATGGCTTCCGCCGTTTCTGGCTAGAAAAGACGTATTCCCGACTTTGTACCATCTCCTGTTCTCACAATCAATCCAGCCATCATCTTTATGGGTAAGCGGCCTGTAATATTTGTCTTTCGGTCCTTTCACACCTCTCCGTCTCTCTTCCCCTACTGTGCCTTGGGTCGTCACGTCTTTGTCTCGCTCCACCAGACACCCCAAACATGTTCCCGTTGAATGAGGCACCACCATGTCCCCCTGAACATCATGGTAACCCTTGCATGCATCTAGAACATCGTCTTCCGTCCAGCTGCCAGAGTGGAAAGGTGACGAAGCCGCATCTTCTGTCCGGTTACCACAGGGTGAAGAAACTGCATCTTCTGTCCAGTTATCAGAATACGGAGGTGAAACTGCATCTTCTGTCCATTTGTCAGCGTATAGAAGAGGTGAAACGGCGTCTCCTGTCCATTTGCCACAGCGTACAGATGAAGCCGCATCTTTCCAGTCGCCACAAGGCAACGGAGCTGAAACTGCGTTGGCTGTCCAGTTATTACTAGAGTGTAAGGGAGACGATATATAACTTTCCCTGCGTTCTGTGGAGCTGTCACGGCAAATACCTCCCCAGAGCCTGGGGTCCACGTCCAGCGAGGGAGGGTAAGCAGCACGCACCTTGTGGTCTGAGTTTAGGGCTGTCGGCACGCCATGACCTTCCCAAACGTCGTCCGGCTCCCTCAGCCTGGAATGCCGCTGAGCTTCCGAGTCCGTGTCCTCGGAAGACACGTCCGAATCATCCCAGTCCGAATCGGAAGCACGGGTATCCGAGTCAGGTCGTGGAGTGTACGACTCCCTCAGAATGCACGTTGCAGCATCACTCCATTCTGACTCAGATAAGGAGCCATGCGAGTCACCGTCGTTTTCCCCGCACCCTTCGCTGCACCGAGGAAGACTTTCGTTGTGACTTTCCTTCCCAACATCAGTTGTGTCTACCCAAGTGCGAAGTCCGCAGTCATAATTCTGATTTCCGGTTCCCGCGGTGCTTGCCAGCTGGGTGTCATCATCAGCACGAGGAAGGCGGCTGCAGCCCCAGACATTACTACGGCCCGAGTCATACACCAGGGGAGCCTCTGGTTTTCCAACTGCCTGGCCAAGTGCAGTGTTATCCTCCTCCTTCTCCTTAGCTTCACCTTCTTCCTTCCCATGACCTGGCTCTTCTCTGTGTGATTCTTTTCCTTCTTTAGTAAGACTTTCTTTCTTTTCCTCTTTAGACTTTACGTATTCCGCGTCTGCCAAATTTCCTGAGTGAGCATCGTCCCTATGTTGAGAGGCTGGATCATCATCATCATCATCATCAGTGTCACACTCATCTAGACTCTCTCCGTCAAACCATTCGAAGCATTCATCAATGTACCCGTCCAGTTCTTCCTCCGCAGCGTCGCCTAACACTTCTTCCCCTTGGGAGACTTCAACGCTGCTGTGTCCAGTGAACTCGAACTCCTCATCGACTTCCCACTCGTCAGCGTCACTGTAGGTACTCTCCTGTGGTGCGCCTGAATCTCCCACATGACCACTGTCACGTCCGTCGCACTGCAATATCTGGTTTGTTGTCACTCCGTCCTCCTCCTCCTCTTCTGGATTGTCTGAAGCCTCGATGTCCGAAGAACCACGGTGAGGCTCGAGAGCGAAGATTTCGCCGTCGAGCCAAGAGAAACAGTGGGTAACAGCGCGGATGGCGCCTTCCTCAGTGACAAGGTCTGGGCTTACTCCCGCCCCGGAGTCAGAGGATGCTGAGGACGACGAAGAAATGGGTTCAGCTTCACCTTCCTGTATATCTAAGGAGAGGTCCAAGTCGAGACTGGACGGCATCAACCCCTCACTACTCGAACAGACGTGGCCATCTTGAGTGAATCTTACGGGTTCTTCAAAACTCCACTCTAAGGAAGCTGAGCTGGAATGTTCTCCGTGAAGTTCGTCGTGACATTCACTCCCCGAACTCTTCATCTCACATGGGGACACGGAGGACGAAAGGTCAGAGATGCCTTCGTCTTCCGAGGAGGTGCCACCACACAACGGCATGGCCACTGGTCCAGTAGACGTCAAAACCCTGGAGTTCAGAAAATCACTGAGGGATTCCAAGTTACTCGATGCTTCACGCGTAGTGTCAACACTCTTGCTCTTGGCGTTGGAGTGGACGTCGGCGATGGGCGTGGCAGGGTACGCCAGAAGGTCCTGAGCTAGAGCGAAGTCGGTGCAGGAGGTTCCCGGTGATACGGATGCGAGAGAACTTGCTTTTCCTACCTGACAAGTTACACTTCCGAGATCTCCTGGTGGGGCTTCCGCTACGTGCCACGCCTACCTGGTCCTCCGTCGCCCCTAGGTCGGTTCTCGTAGGGAAGTCTAACCCAGCAGTGTTTTCCTCTTGATTCTCCATCATTTCTTTGCTACGAATTACTTGAACTCAACTTTAAATATGAAGAAATCAAAACAAAATTCTGACTGTTTTCACTGCATGTCATATTTCATGCTGTTCCGGTCTTTGAAGATCGTACACTGAAATCTTTTTACACTGTTCGACACATTCATAAGTGTTTCACCTTAAAACACTGACCATCACCCACCACCACGGTCGCTGTTACCAACAAGAATTCAAAGGCTTCGTGTATGCTGTTATCTCATGTTACCAACACACTATCGTCGTCATCAGACTACATAACACTCCATGGTACCAAGATCCCATCCCAGAACAATGGTACCGGGCCACTAACACACAGACAGAAGGATCCTCAGCGTAAGAGGAGGAAGACTGGCTACCGAAGTGGTAAGCGGTGGGACAAATGCGAGTCATAAGGAAAGCCCAGGCCGAGCTGAGCGCAGGGCAACGTACGAACACTCTGGCGGTACGGCCAACACTGAGCCAGTGAGCTCTTCCCTCCCTCCCACGGCTTGTGATGCATTACACACTCACCTACCCCAACCACACACACACACACACACACACATACACACATTCCTCTTACTGACAATGACGTTCGCTTGTTGTCATATTTGGAAATTGCCAAGAGTTTACATAACTTAAAATGTCTACATTTCCGTCTTTGCACTACCGTGAGTCTAAACTCCCATGAGTTTACACTGCCAAGTTTACAATATAAACAGCCTGCACGACCAACTTTACCGTACAAAATCTACACTACCTTTATCAATAGTCTGCACTACCGACTTTACTCTAATAACAGTATACATTGCTGACTTACACTACTGACTTGAACAGGAATCTACAACTCCTACATATACTACACTACAGAATCCAAACTACAGTCTGCAATTCTATAAGGCTTCTCTTTGTTTTTAAAAGTTATCTAAAGTCGTCCAACCACTCATCCTAAGAATCAGTCGTCCTAACATTAACTCTCCCAGTTATGAATATAAAATGACGAGTATACAGTAGGTGTAATGTGTCTTGGGACAGAATGTGGGCAAGAGTGGCTTTTACAAGACACCCATGATGGGGTAGACACAAACAGGGTGGGCAGACATCCATGATGGGGTAGACACAGACAGGGTGGGCAGACACAGACAGGGTGGGCAGACACCCATGATGGGGTAGACACAGACAGGGTGGGCAGGTATGGCTTCGCCTCTAAACCTAAGTAAACGTCGTTACACAAATTCTAACAAAACCCAAATATTATATACAACGAACAGCTCAATAGCATACCATTAAAACGAGCATGTAAAGCTAATATATTGATTTTCATACGCAGAAAAATGAAATAATGAGGCAAAGCCTCACTCACTCCAGCAACAATAGGAATTAACCAGTCTGGCAATACCTGTAGAAAGGTATTACCATCATATGACGAGGATGGCTGTCAAATATGAGGAAAAAATATAGAACTTCATCATTACCATCATGAGTAGCCAAACACCTACGAATACAGAGAACGATGGTGACGCCCGTGAGGAGAAAAGTTAAACTACAAGTGAGAAGTCGCGCCGGGTATGAGGACCAAAAGCCACTGACGGGGAAAAACACAGCTCACCTCCCCACAGTGAAATCGCTCCTAAACCACAGCCAGGTGTGTATGTATATTATTTAACCATCTGTTGGATATTTGCCTCGGGAAAAGTATTTTACTGGTTTTCTTAGTAAAAAAAATGCAATACTTGAAAACAGGTAAATACAATGAGCAACAGAAAATAACCATTAGTACTGACTGTTCCCTTAAAACACAACGAAAAAATCCATCGTAATATTTCCATGAGGAAAATCATCTTCATGAAATCCTTTCGACGACACTTGCTTCCCCAAAGACTTTTTGCGTTATTCATGAAGCACAAACTAAGTGTCCTCTTGGGCGCCTGCTTTATTCGTTAGTAACCGCATGTACAGAAAATCTAAAACATCTGTGCGACAAAATATACAGCATATATACAAAACTTCGACGCACTAATCACTAACCACAGTAGACTCGCTTTTGAAACGAGATGTACGCTTAAACACACCAGCAGCAAAGCGCACAAATCATTATCAATGTTTCAGTATAATTATCCCCAACGACTTTTTGAATATCTTGACTTTCTTACGAGACCATCTAAACACCATCAACATTACAACAAACAACTTTATATGTACAAACCTTCAACAACCCACTTTACCTAGAAACTCCTACGGCCGAGCAGAGGCACAAGCCTGCTTCACCCGAGCGCGAAAGCGTCATTCTTAACAATTCCCACCGTGAACTCTGATCCGTAATCTATCACATACCGGCGGTTATCGTACGGGGAATTAAATAATTGATGGCGTGTGATGACCCCCC
Organism: Panulirus laevicauda; assembly: GCA_032273605.1. NCBI lineage: Eukaryota > Metazoa > Arthropoda > Malacostraca > Decapoda > Palinuridae > Panulirus > Panulirus laevicauda. The sequence goes on along the minus strand of JAUTXX010314659.1, from coordinate 532 downwards.
AAGACCTCTACGCCCCTACTGTAATCGTAATAATGCGGTTGGTATTACTGAAAAAGAATTAGAAGTTTGATAAGTGTGCCTGCATGACCACCCCTGCACTACCTACCATTTGTAACCCGTTCTGTCTGCCTGAACCTAGAAAATCCTACTTACGAATGCGTTAAGCAATTCGTATACCAACTCACGCAACGGACCATGCCCGTCCGTTTTTCAAAGAGAATACATCATGAGTTTCAGGTCACTGCCAGGGTAAACTACGAGTCACGGCGAGTCTAAAGTTCCTCAGACTCAAACCTCTATGAAACTTCGAGTCACAGCGAGTCTGAAGTTCCTTAGATTTAACCTTCTATGAAACTTCGAGTTACAGCGAGTCTGAAGTTCCTCAGACTTAAACCTTCACGAAACTTCGAGTCACAGCGGGTTTAAAGTTCCTCAGATTTAACCTTCTATGAACAATAGCCAAAACGTGCGGTACTGAGAAATTTGAACCATGGTACATGATGTATACTGCTTCTTAAAGAGATTCCGTGCT
>JAUTXX010314549.1:0-13751 GCA_032273605.1 Panulirus laevicauda | reverse complement strand
TACATATATATACATGCACAGGCATATACATATATACACATGTACATCATTCATACTTGCTGTCTTTATTCATTCCTGTCGCCACCCCTCCACACATGAAATGACAACCCCCTCCCCCGCACGCTTGCGAGATAACACATGGAAAATACAACAAAGGCCACATTCGTTGACACTCACCGTCATGTATAGTGCACCAAAACCACATCTCCCTTTCCACATCCCTGCAAAACTTTCCATGGTTTACCCCAGATGCTTCATATGCCCTGATTCAATCCAGTGACAGCACATCAACCCTAGTATACCACATCGTTCCAATTCACTCTATTCCTTACTCTCTATTACTTACACTCTATTCCATATTCTTAATACGTTCTGCAGAACATCTCTATCAACTCTGTCATATCCCTTCTCCAGATCCATATATGATACATACAAATCCATTTGTTTTTCTAAGTATTTTTCACATACATTCTTCAAAGCAAACATCTGATCCACACATCCTCTACCACTTCTGAAACCACACTGGTCTTCCCCAATCTGATGCTCTGTACATGCATTCTCTGATCATACTGTTTATGAGTTTAGAATATATTACCACTGATCTTCGACCTTCTAAACAGATGTTTCATTATGAACACAAGAACCATATTTCCTGGGTCTGAACCTTTAACTTTCAACTGCCAGACTGTCCCTTCAGGTGCACGGCGATCAATCCTCTACTGAGGAAGCAGTTCCTGAGTCCCGGTGGGTACCTGAGCGTGGTGGCTCTGTCGGATTCCCCTGCAGAAGGCGGTGATGATGCTGAGGTCGAGCTTCCGCCCAGACCATCGCTTCTAGCTGTGCCCTCCAAAGTTGAGGTTGAAGTAGGACATCGTGGAGTTCTCGAGTGTATGACTGATGACATCTACCATCCTCAGCTCCTCTGGTCCAGGATAGGTGGGTATGCACCCTATAGTGGGTGTATCCTATGATGGGTGTATCCTATGGTGGATGTATAATGATTTGCCCCTTCGAGTATGATGACTATTATTTTAGATATAACAACTCCTAAAGTACAAAGACGTAATTCCTTGAAGATGAAGACTTAACCCCAGTGTGTGGTGATTTGACCTTCATGAACGACGACCTTAGTTGTCGTATTTAAAAGAGTTGAGCTTATTATTATGGGTTTAATAACTACTTCGACATATCCTTATCAAAGGCAAAGTATATGGGGGTGTAAATCACGTTAAATCAGGTTGATATATATATCATTATATTGTATAAGAATACCCCTTTAAGAAAAAACAGGACTTCTCTAGAGTTGTTTGTTTTATGGATAGTAACTGTAACTTTTGTGTTACTCATAAAAGCTTACTAGAGGAACATAAGACTAAACAAATGGTAAAGAAAAAAAAGGCGAAAATTGAGTTTAGACTAATGATGAGAGAACCTTCATGAAATTGCTGAAGAAATTGAAGTCATTGATGGCAATGGATTCCTCTTGGAGGCAGAGGCACTTGCATATGTTAATCTTTTTCAAATGCAAGCAAAATGAATATTTGATAGACATTAGTCACTAATACTTGATATGTTCAGGTAAAGTGTTCTGAACATGTATACATGTGTGTAGAGAGCAGGGTTTGTATTACATGTGAGTGTTCATCAGTAGTACCCATCTGTGGTTCTCTTCGATTGTGAACAATGTCTTTGCTATATTCATATGTTACACATTACTTTTTGCTCTCTTGTGCAATTGTATCTGTTAAATTGTTCACTTTTCATACAGACAGTTAATGCTTTTGTGGACCTGTTTGCTAAAGCTATGTGATCCCATGTGCTGAAGTGATATGAATCTATGTGCTTAAGTTATGTGAATCTATGCTTTCAAGCTGTGTTAAACATGGGTGATAAAGCTCTGTTGGCCTCCAGTGCTAATGCTGTGTTAACCCTGTGAGTTAAGGTTCCTTAGTATGCTTCATGTAGTGTCAGTGATGACAGTTAATTATTAACTCAGTATGGCATGTAGCTACTACTACTTTTCACTTCTGATTGCTACTTGTTAGGATTGCTTTTACCTGTTGCTGGCTGTTGTAATGTAATGTTGTAATGTATTTATGATGGGTGATGGATAGAGAGAGATGGTGGTACAGACATGAGTAACAACAACACACTACTTTACTCAGTAATGTAGAAAGGTGGTGTAGACCAGGGCAAATTGCAACTGGAGGTGCAGGATGTTGATAAGGAATTGAGATCGAGTAAGGTAAGTTGAGATGTTGACACTGGTTTGGCAGGAGGGCTTGGCCTTTGTATCTCAATCAGTTTATGTAATATGGGGATGTGGTACATGCCGCGATCCTTTGTGTTGTAGGATGCTTCGGAGCCTTAGGTCCTATAATTCAAGCTGCTCACAAGACAGGTATTGGCAATGCCCCATGTGTTTCCTGCTGAAGGTAGACGTGGGAGATGGGGCAATGCAGAGACCTAAGACAAAGATGAAATGTGAGGAGTCACATAGTGGACTGCTTCTGATGGAGGAGGCAACTAAAGGCTGCTTGAGTCTGGAACCACATGTAGAAGACCATTGCCACTTGAGCAACGCACTTATCTAAGGCGAATTGACTGTTTTAATGACTTGTTATAGATGATGCCTGGGTAAATGAAGGTGGTTAGACTGAGGTCACAAGGATGATTCTTGGGTGGTCCATGATTGTACATCAGCTTGAAATGAGAGGAGGAACTGTTAATTGGTGGTGACCTGAAGGAGACAAAGCTCCTGTCATTAAGGCTGAACATTGCTGATTCAGACAAAACTTCATATGGTGTGTGACTTAGGTGACGTTGGCCAGTTCGTGAGATAATTTGGTTAATTCAGTAAGTATTATGACCAGGTGTGTTGGCTTGTGACTGATTATCACTTTCCAACACTCAAGAATGGGTGTCATGGCAAAATGACACTATACCTTATATGATAATGTTTTATGTTTGCTAATGCATGATTTTATATACGTTTTTGTACCTGTTACATGTTCTTGCTACTTATATGTTAATGCTTTTTGTTAATTGTTAACAGAATTTGTTTCTTTATAATGCTACCTTTTACCTGCTTTTGCTGCTTGTTACCTGTTAGGGTGTTTATTACCTGGTAGTGCTACTTAATATCCAGTAAAGTACTTATTACCTACTATGCTATTTATTACCTGATAGTGCTTCTTATTACCTGCCATTGCATCTTATTTCTCAGTAATGCTACTTATTACCTGGTAGTGTTTCGTATTACCAGATAGCACTAATGTTGTTTCTTGTTCCCTGGCAATGCTGTTTACTACCAGCTAATGCTGCTTATTACATGATGCTGCTGCTTAGTACTGAATAGTGCTAGAGATATTACCTGAGAGAGCCACATATTACTTGCTTAAGATGCTTATTAACTGCTATTGGTACTTGGTACTTACTGATGCTGCTTGTTACTTGCTAATGATATATATATTACCTGTTAGTGCTAAATTTTACTTGTTAGTGCTACTGATTACCTACTGTGCTAATGATCACTTGCTAATGATGTTTGTTACTGCTATTACTATGTATAATCTGAAGCGTTCTATTGCAGATGAGCGACCCATCCGTACAAAGGGTGTGAACAAGGAAGGCCAAGGCTCCTTGGTATTCTTGGAGGTACAGGAGCAAGATGCAGCAGTGTACAACTGCTCCATTGTCAGCAGACATCACAGGGTCCCTGTAACTCAGGTAAAGTGGGAGAGTGCTGCAAGAGGGGGGAGGGAGGGAGAGTAATCTCTAAAAGGAAGAGAGAGTTCAGAAGAACTGCAGTGTGAGTGAATGGGTGAGAATTTTGTATTAGTGTTAAATAGAAAATTAGATTGAAAGTAAAAAAAAGATTAGAAAGTACTAAAATGGTATAAGGAAGAACAAGACTAGAGATTAATACCTGTTTCTGACAGATGATTAAAGTTATGAATAGAGTGATTAAGAGTAAGACTGAAAGAGAAAGAAAGGAAGACAGAAAGTAAGAGTGATAGTGTAGACCGAGACTGGAAATAACATTTCTTTCTTTCAGATGATCGAGCTGTCGGTCTTGAAGGCCCCAAAGGCTGAAGTGAGTATGTCTACCAGGAAGAGCATGGTCCCAGTCTTCAACCCAGTCCGCAATGGGGCGTCTGTAGTGCGCATCACCTGTGCCACAGAAGGCGTTCCCACCCCAGAAATCAGCTGGTACAAGGATGGCCTCCCTATTCCAGTCTCTGGGAGGCACCACTTTGTCACTCTTGTCATGGAGAAGAACTTTACAAAACAGGAGCTGGCCATTGCTAACATCATGGGAAGGGACAGTGTAAGTGTTAGACCTCACATTACAGCAAGTGTGATATTTTAGTTGATATTAAATGTAGGATTTCACATCATAGTCAGTAAGGGAACTTACATCCTGTTGAGTTTGGGACCTTGCATTCTAGTTACTGTAGGACCTGACATATTGCTTAGTGTAAGATATCCTATTTAGTGTAGGACCTCACATTCATTTAAGTGTAACAACTCACATCCTTATAAATAAAGATGTGATGCCTGTTAATTGTGGGACTTCTGCTTGTCATCTTTTGGAAATAGATCATTGTAATTGCTACAACTACTCTCTGATTATTCCTTCTTTTGCACTTCTTGATTATTCAATAAAGATTAGAAAGGGTTCTACAAAGCCTTTTTACCATCTGTGCAGGGCGTCTATCAGTGTGTTGTGAGAAACCGGGTAGGTGTGGCATCTGAGGGCTTCAAACTGACAGTGAATCTCCTTCCCAATATGCCTGAGGCCCCAGTCGACATCCTTGTCAAGGAAACCAGCACAAAAGACATTTTGGTGGCCTGGAGTCCTTCCCCATCAGTAGAGAAGGCAGAGGTCATGGGTTATATTGTCCATTATTTTGAAGTTGGTGAGTCTGGCTCAGCTGTTCTGAAGAGTGCGTGAGAGCTATTTTCTTTTTCAATAAGAACAGTTAGAGTAATGTATAATTACAGTTTTTTCGCTGAGGTTAAGGGTTAAGTAGAACATTGTTGCATGACGTGCAATCTGACTGGCAAGAGAAAACTTAGAATATTCAGTATTTAGCAGATAACTATATGCTGCCTAGAGTCTATATTGATGAAGCAATCAATTTCCATAACTCTGACATTTTTAACTGTGGTCTGTACAGGATGCATGATTGCTATCACTCATTGTCAAATATATCTTAGCTGATTCATAGCATTCGTAGCCATTCATCAGCAAACCTGAGAGTTGTAAACCCCATCATTCATAAATCATTTTCATAATTCCGTTGTTACTTACCAATCCATTCATTTATAATTCAGCTTTCTCACCAGTATCCTCAGAATGTTGTTTACTGGTTTGCAATCCTGAATTGTAGCCAGTCATCAAGATTCATTCTCAGTTTTATATTCACAGCATAAGAGGTACTTAAGTTTGATATTATATGTCTTTTAGTCATTATTACATTAGGAATGTGTGATGGCCATTATAATCTCACTCTGATATTTCATATTTACTGAAGTCTGTCTTGAGGAATAACAGAAAAGATTCTAATAAGACATGCTCATATTTCATAAATGGTCCATTTCAGTAGAAGGCTTATACATATTCCACAAACACATGCAGCATTACATAATCAGTAAAGTTTCAAAGACATGATTTGGTTAATTCCACATATTTTATATTAGATTGAAGACAGCTAAATGATGCTCTCAGTATTCATTAAATGTGTCAGTAACAATAAACCATTTAATTACCGTATGTATTCTCATGCTTGCTTCTAACAATGACCCATTACTATGTACTGATTTCCTACATGCACTTCAGGCCCTGTGGAGAAGGAGAAGCAGCATCTCACCAACAACACCAGCTTCAAGATTGAGAAACTGCGACCCTACACAAATTATTCCATCTACATCAGAACTTTTGTCATCTTCCCTGATGAAGTAGACCCTGTAATTGGTGAACCATCAGAGTCCCTCTTCTGGCGGACCCGTGCTGATGGTGAGTGTCAACTAGGCTCAGCCTGGGGAGAGGAAATGGAAGAGGGGCCCCTTAGATGTCTTTGAAACCAGTGGTATTGGTAATTGTTCTGCAACAGAAGGAGGTTAACCAAATTTGAGATTCCAGTTCTCTTTAACCCTTAAGGATTGGTCAAAATTAGAAATTGTGCCCTTAGAGAGTATTACCCAACAACAATTGATGTGCTAATTTCTTCTTCCTTTTGTTGAATATTCAGCTGACTTATCATAATATTAGTGTCCTGTAGGGGTCTCTTCTGTCACAAGGTGCAGAAAAAATTCTGCCATCCTCTATCTATACAACCATCAATATAGATGCATGGCTATTCACCTAAAGGTCATACATACATTGTCATGATGTTGAAAATACTTATTTTGTGGGATGACCAAACTAATTTGGAGGATTGCTTACATGTCAGTTGGTGAGGAAAATGGAGAATAGTTAACATGAAAAATGTCAAAAAATGTGACAGTGATTTTAATGGAATAATGTAAGAATGAAGGGGAAGTGTTCTCATTCAACTAGTGCTCATGGAAAATCACATAACTGCTGTGTCTAATTTTCTCTGTGTAGTCCTCTGAGTTATGGAGGACTTTGGTAGTAGATGATAGGTAAAGAATTAGAATGTTTTCAGAGGCATAATTCCTCCAGTATCCTCCCTATACATACCAGCCACTCTATCTTCTCAAACTTATATGTAGTGTATTTTTATTCACTAACTGTGTTGTGTTGTATGAAATAAGAGTAAAAATGAAAGGTTGAGAAAGGATGTGCTGGATGCTAGAGTTGTCATAGGATTCTTTGGAGACTTATCATTCTGAAGTTCTTGTGGGGGAGAGGATCAGGGAGAAGTGGAGGTACGGAGTAAGGAAGAATGGAGAGGTAAAAGTTTTGGCAAGTGAGAAAATGAATCAGCAAGTTTGCAAGGAAGAGTATGAAAGAAGAGTAAATGAAAGTTTAGATGGAGCTGCAGTAAATGTACGGATGCAGTCATTGTGAATGAGGTGTTTATAATGTTTAGAAAATGACTTAAAGATTGTAGACTTAGTAGTTGGGTAAATGGTCATGAGTTATAAGAATAAAAATAGAGATGCACTGTGGATGGATGAGATTAGAAATGCTGTGGAAGAGAAGAGAAAAGCATATTGTAGATTGCTCTTAAGGAGTGTACAAGTGAAATTCAGCAAAGGAGGAAGGAAAAATATAAGTATAAGCTGATTGCTAAGAAGCTGATGGAGGAAAGCAAAAAAAGAGTAGATGAAGATTTTGGAAGAAAGTTGAGTGAAAGATTTAGAGAAAATAAGAAGTTATACTGGAAGGAGGTGTAGGTAAGAGTGGAAGTGTTAATGTGAGTAGTAAAACGTGAAGTTAATGAATCAAAAGAAGGAAATGAAAGGAGGATGGAAAGAGGATTTTGAGTAACTGATGAATGTGGGATGAATGAAGGCAGCAAGTAGGAATTATGTACATTTCTATATATGTATATGTCTGTGTATGTATATATATGTATACATTGAAATGTATAGGTATGTATATGTATGTGTGTGGACGTGTATGTATATACATGTGTATGTGGGTGGGTTGGGACATTCTTTTGTCTGTTTCCTTGTGCTACCTGGCTAACGTGGAAGACCGACAAAGTATAATAAAAAAAGATTTATGTTATTCATAGCCTGTGTATGAAAAAAGGTACCATAAGAAAACATGATCAATTGAAAGAGAGAAACGTCATGACCATTACTTCTGTTATCAAGAGTTATTAGATGTGTCATTCACATCCCTATCTGAGGGCTCACTTAACTTGAAACAGGCTAAAAACACAAAGGTATTAATATAACTTTTTATGTATTTTCCTTACATTTGAGTGCTATTCTATCATTTCAGTAACTTCCTATGTATTTTTCTTACATTTGAGTTCTGTTCTCTCATTTCAATAAGGAAAACTACCGATTTTTTATTGTTTGTGCACTCTAGGCCAGGCATTGCATTCAAGTTTTATTATCGGGATTTACTTCATTCATTCATAGTCGGCTTAACCCCTTCTGTGTAATCACCTTATGAGATATGTTGGAAACAGAGTGCAGTCTCTGTATGATGCAATTTTATTTTGCCTGCAACTGTTTGAATTAGCATTTTTGCTTTGGCACAGTAATAAGTTTTCTTCTGTAGCCAGCATCATCAGTAATTCAGTCATAGAGACAAGGAGTACTCTCCAATGCAGAAAAAACCTTATTGGGAAGAAATTGCCCACTTGCATACCTGCACCATGGTCCACAATGTAAATAAATGAAATTGTGTGTGGTTTTAGAAGATTTCAGCCAGCAGTCATATTTGGACATATCAGGAGACAATGCGAGAGAAGAAATTTTGAATGTTAATGGTATTACAGTACTCCACAAACTGTATGATGATGGAAAAAGAAACAGGCTCCAAGCAAAGTAGAGGAAAATGAAGGTTCTTGTTGCAGTGATTCATTACATATATTGTGGCTTTTAAATGGTAGTAATACAATGGTATTTAGAATTTTTGTCATTGTGCCAAGGTTTGTGTCTAAAATGCACTGAGTTTGAATAACTGTGATTATTGAAATGGTTCAAAATGTTCTTTTTCTGATATTTTAGAATTTGCTAAAAAAAACTTTAAGCTTTTTGGACTCCTTTAAGGAACATAGATAGCACTAAAAGGGTTAATGATTTTTTCTGAGTTTTTTTGTAAAGGCTAGAAATCCTGTTGGGCATGGAAATATATTGCAATCCAGTAGCTACATCTGAGAAGAGATAGAGCTCATTATCCATTATTCATTTATTATTTCCTATTACAAAATATAGTACAGCAGTACAGTTGCTGGTCCTCAGTATGTATTCACAATTATTCACACCTGAATATCAAGCAGAGTACATAAGCTTTATCATATAGAATTCTACAAATTTAAGATTTAGGTCAATTAATATGCTTTTCTTTCAGGGTCTGAAGAGATGGTAAATACAGTTTCTGAAGTGAAACATTACTAATTTTCAGTAACTTGACCAATGCATTTGCCTGTTGACCCTCATATTCCTTCATATGGAGGAGACTTAACTTGTCTAGGAATGTACCCCATTGTAAGTTGAGCCCCCCCTTGTATTATTTTTCTTCTTCTATGTCTAAAGCTCCAGTCATGGATAAAATCCCACATCAAGTCTGAGCCCTAATTGAAATATAGAGAGAATTATGAAATGGAAAAAGAAAAGACAGAGGAAAGTATTCACAAATTTTTGAGAAAGTGAAAGACCTGTCTTTTGAAATGTGCCAGGTCATAGTTACTGGGAAAGACATGAGATGGTAGAAAGTTCCAAAGGTTCAATGTGTAGGGAAAGAAGCAGTTGTCAAATCAGCCAACCCTTGAGTTGATGATGGCCGCACAATAATTATGTTATGCATCAGCTTGCAGAGTATTGCGTGGTTGAGCTAGTGGTGTGGGCACACAAACAGCCAGCTCTCGGGAGCAAAAACCAAAATGATACCTATAGAAAAGGGAAAGTGAAGCAAAACTACGGCATAAGGCAAGGGGGTCAGTTTTAGAAGTTAGCTTGGAACATTTTATAAGGAGGACTGTTTTCGACAACCCTGTTAAGTAAGAATGCAGAGTGAGAACCGCCTCAAATGAGAGAGCAGTACTCCATACAAGGATGGATCAGTCCCTTGTATAAATGGAGCAACTGTTCAGAAGAGAAGAATTTTCGACATCTAAACAGGACACCCAGTTTCTTAGAGGCGGACTTAGCTATTCCTGTAATGTGGAGTTTCCAAGAGAGAGTGGATGTTATAGTAATACCAAGTATGTTTATTGAATCACGAGGTGGAATTACAGAACCATCAAAGGAGTGACAAAGGTTGTGAGGAGTTTTTGATAGAGAGATGGGTAAAAATTGGGTCTTGGAGGCATGAAATTTGACAAGATTTTGTCACTGGGTAGTTAAAAGTACATTAGAATTAATAAGTTATGTAGTAATGGTGTTAGATTTAGAAAGGTAATAGATGACAATAGATATAGATAGTTATGGGGATGTCAGATATCAGTAGATGATTGCAAGGATATGAGATACATGAAGTTATTTATAACTATCTTAGTTTTACATAGGTAACTAAAAGTAGATTAGATAGATATTTGTGATTGCAAGGACATTGTATATAGACAGTTACAAGGATATTAGAATGTATGCAAAATCATTAGATATAAACAGTTAGTTACAAGAAGAATAAGCTGTTAAGTATAAAGATGTTAGTTATGAATAGGTAGGAAGAAGGAAGACAAATGTTTTTTCATCATTGCTAGAATGAGAAATTGAGATCATCTGTGTTACTATTACTCAAGCTGAAGGAAGGAAAATCTTGTATTTGATGTGAGCATGGATCAGAGAAGTTGATGAGAAGAGTTCTTGCTCATCTGTTTTCTTTTGATGTTTTTGCTGTGATTCATGTCCTATGAAATTAAAAATGTTCCGGTCTAAGATATTCATTAAAGCATGTTACTGATAAAAACATTTAGTATAGATGGATTAAAATTATTATGACACATTTCCTCTAGTATTATCTTATGGGTGAAAATTGTTATTAGTGTAGCATTTCATGTATCCTTGTCACTCCCTGTGAAAGTAACCCAGCACTACCTTTGCCCAAGCAGTGCCAGGTCGCCTACCCAAGGTGACTCTCCGAGCGTTATCTCCAACTGTCTTGTTGGTGACATGGAAGCACCTATCACTGGAGGAGGCCAAGGGTGCCATCACAAAGCAGAGAATTCAGTGGCAGAAGAAGGATTCTCACTTTTATGTGTCCAAAGACTTGGTTCCAAATGTTACCGAATATGAAATACAAGGTTGGTAATGGTTCTGTCATGTCTTGATTGACTGGTTCCACTTTAGACTAATTTTTTTTTATCAAGATATTTAAATGATTGCTTAATTGATATGTTTTTCAAACATATTCGCCATTTCCCACAATAGCAAGCTAGCATTAAGAACAGAAGACTGAGCATTAGAGGGAATATCCTCACTTGGCCCCCTTCTCTGTAATTATAATATAAAGATTTCCACACCCTTTTCATAGCTTTATCACTGATTTTACAGTCATGTTTGTTTACAGAGTCCCTCAATATCTCAAAGTGTGCAGATGTTTTTTGACCCTTTTAATGTTCTTTTGAAATGTTTTCATAGTTTCCTGATTTTATCCTCCAGTTGTGTCATCATTTCTTTTAACTTTTCACTGTAGAAATCATAGAGGTTGCTGTTGTTTCACCCCTAACTAATCTAAGCTTTTCATCTTTGGAAATCCCCCTAGTCACAGTCTTGAATTTCCTCACTACATATAGAAACAACACATAAATAAATCTTTTCCTTTCTTGTTGATGTTAGGATAAGTTCAGATAAGCTTAGCTCTATGGCTATACCAAGTTTTCTATGCCCTAGATAGCAGTATGGTATATTTTATTTTAAATGCACCCAATGTAATGTGGCTCAGACTCAAAAAGTTACACAATTTTTGATCAAATTTTGGTTGAATCAGTTGGTGACCAGGTCAATCACCAGTTGAGATAAAAAAGTTCATATCCACTGTTCATTAATGTTGATCTCATCCCTTATGTCCACTTTTTGCTACAAAAATACTTTTTTTTTATATATCATTAGACTTCATATGTCATTGTTGGTGATGCTAATCACTACACCGAAAGAGTTCTATGATGAAAGTATAGAGCAATGCTATAAAACGTTGTGATATTTTCTAGAAAGGAACCGGTACATGGGTTCCAATTAGGCACTGAAAGAGGAGAAAGAATGAAATGATGAGAGGCATAGTTCAACTTGAAATGCGAAAAAGTTAGGAAACTCAGGGATATACCATGGAAGAGGTACAAATGTAGTTGTAGCTGGAAAACATTAGAAATATTCAGGAAAGAAAGAAATGAGTATTGCAAGGTAAGAAGGGATGAGCAGAGAGGTTTTGTAAAGATCAGTGTAAACAAGGCAAAGCTTATTCGTAAGTTTATCAGGAGGAAACTGTCAGTTAAAGAACAACTAATCAGGCTAAGGGGTGCAGAGGTAAGAACTCTAGATGAAGACAAAGAGATATGTGAGAAGCTAAATGACAAATTAAAAGCATTCTCACAGCTGTGACACCACATCAGTGTTAGAAAGGTGGAAGGGTGTAGGAAGTCTTGGAAAGGATGAAGATTATCAGAAATGAAGTAATCAAGCTATTAAAACAACTTGACCCATATAAGGCACATGGACTTTATGAAGTCTCCCATTATATCCTGAAGAAATTCACTGAGGCATGTGCTAGTCTTACTGAAGTACTGTTTATTAGGACACTAGAGAAATGTTAGATCCAAAGATGTGGAAGAGGGCAAATATTGAGCCTATATTTAAAGGAGACTGGGATTTTGCATTGAACTACAGGTCTGTTTCGTTGATGAATACTGTTTGTAAAACAAGATAATATGAAATCAAATGAATGAATAACTACAAAGAAACTTCTTAACTTGTAGACAACAAGGCTTTAGGGAAAAGAAGTCCTTCATCTTGAACCTGATAACCTTCTACGACATGGGGAACCATGTGTTAGATCAGAGACAGATAGGTGGACTGTGTTCCTTGACCTCCAGAAAGCCTTTGACACTATCTCCTCATTGGAAGTTTATTAAGGAGCAAAAGCTGTAGGCAGGAATAAGAAGGAAACTCCTTAACTGGATTACCTTTGTTAAAGAGAACAAAGGATATGGTAAGGGGCACATCAAAATTGGCTGAGGTTGCAATTAGAAAGCTGCAGGGTGTGGTCTGGGCCCTACACCTATTCTTAGTGTATGTGAATGACTTGTAAGGACTAGACTTATGCCTAAACATGTTTTCAGATGTTATCAAATCAATGATAGAAATAAGGAATTGAAACAGTTGCATAGGCTTGCAGGGGACCTAGATAGTCTCCAAATTTGATCTTATAAATGGATGATGAAACTCAATCGAAATAAGTTTAAGGCAATGAAGATAGGAGTCTGTGAAAAAAGAGCATTAGAATGAATGCTGCATAGCAAGAAATAGTTTCAGGAACGATTATGTGAAAGAGATCTAGGGGTTGACATTGTGCTCCAATTTTTGCCTGAGATACGCATAAGATGTATGAAAGAAATAAACTGTCCTCTGGCAGATGTTAATTACATGGATAAGGAACTGTTTTGTAAGCTACACACATCATAGATCAAAGCTGGATTATGCTACTCAGGTCTAGTCATTGCACCTGAAGAAGCACAAAATGACAAAGATATGATTGAGAGGGTCCAGAGAAGGACATCTAAGATGGTGCTGTATCTGAATTAAGGGATCTAAGGTACAATGATACATTGAGGTGCTACACAGCCACCCAACTTGGTAGGAAAATGAGAGAGAGTTGACCTGATAAGAACAAGTTCCTAAATCATTTGGATGATGTTGCCAGTAAACATTGCTTTGCAAGCTGCAGAACCAGATTTACCATGACCAGAAGCTGAAAAAGAGGCTGGTTAAGATGAATGTAAAGAAATACAGGTATAGTATAAGAGAAGTAGATGGTTTGAACGGTCTGGGTAAGAAGACTGAAAGCTTACAGAGATATAAGTCTTCTTGATGATACAAGATGGTAATGTACAAAATAGTAATCACACACACACACACACACACACACACACACACACACACACACA
>JAUTXX010314330.1:0-13753 GCA_032273605.1 Panulirus laevicauda | reverse complement strand
TGGGGTTCCGTGCAAAAACCCAACAACAGAAAGGTATTTTTGATCTATCAAGAATTTCAAATGATCCAATGTCCACTGTCAAAATGCATTCACTATCACACTTCACAGCAATGAAAAACTGTGGTGCCTTTTTCATAATTAAGAACTTAATATATATCCAAATGTTCATACTATTTGCCATTTCCCACGTGAGCTAGGTAGCGTTAAGAACAGAGGAGTAAGCCTTTGAGGGAATATCCTCACTTGGGCCCCCTTCTCTGTTCCTTCTTCAGGAAAATTAAAATAGAAAATTCCAAAAGAAGGAACAGAGTAGGGGGCAAGTGAGGATATTCCCTAAAAGGCTTACTCCTCTGTTTTAAACGCTACCTTGCTAACACGGGAAATGGCGAATCGTATGAATATTTGGATATATATTAGGTTCTTAATCATGAAAAAGGCACCACAGTTTTTCAATGCTGTGAAGTGTGATAGTGAATGCATTTTGATAATGGCCATTGGATATCCAAATATAAAAGACTATTTGAAATCTAGTTCTTTTGCATCACAGGTAAAATTCCTAATGCCAACACTATGCAAGCACTAAAGAAAATTATCTTGCCCCCTTTTTTTCTATATAAGTCATACATTTCTGATGTGAAGTGCGACATACTCAATGATTCACTTATGCGTGAATTTAATGGGCATCTTTTTCCAACAACTTAGCCACAATATTTCTCAGCCACAGGAAGAAGATCAGATCAGCTAACCTGAATTCACTTCATCACTGCATCTTAGAACTTCATATGGTTATATGATGAGGAAAAATAACACCAGCACAGTTGCTAAAATCTCTATGTATCTCACTATACACATTATCTGATACAAGTATTACATATTTTCTTATAATCAAAGTACTGCAAAATAAAGCTTTTGCATTTAGGAAAAATACCTTTGGTAAGAAAATTATAGGTTTATCTTTAATTACCACAGAAGCAATCTTAATTTGCACTGTTGCTAAGCTCATGGACATAAGGTGGCACTGTTGCCTTGAGAGGGTTATGAGCTTCTATCCATAATTCAATCCAAAACACACCAAAGTTGTTTTCAACACTTCCTTTCATAAAAATCCCCAAAAGAAGGATCTTAAGGTTTCTTCTAAAAATGTCTAAATCACACCTCACTTTTGCAGGCTTTTAAATTACTAACCATAAAACAAATGCAGATATTCAATTATACAAAATGTAAGATGAATGAAAATCCACAATGAATTATTCCAAGTCTTTATAAAATCTATTTTCCAATCTTCAATTACCAGCATGATACATTTCTGATCATTTGGAAAAGCTTGCATTTCTTGCATTTCATTCACTGAAGGATCAAAATAGTCAGATCATAAAACATTGACATTATTTTAGTGAAATTCAACATTTTCAGTGTTGCTAAAAAAAATCAAAAAGCCTGTTAATAATGAAAGGTATCACATCAATGTTAAATAATGAAATGTGTTCAAAAACAAATCTATCAGAGTATATCAATTCAAAGCTGTTACAAATTACTTATCTGAACACATCATATTCCAAATTACCAAATCAATAAGTGAGAAAATGATAATACTGTTATCGAAATTCTGCATGATGGTCATCCTTTTCATCATTAAAAAAAAAATTTCTCAATTACAGTACAACTACTTTTCAATTGTATCATAGCTTTTAATCTTCATTTCAATTTCTTCTTCATCACAGATAACCTTCTCAGTCCTTCATAAACCACTTATATTATTGTAAACAGCATTACCATTACACTTTGAAGATGTAAGCTTATGATCTTTTGACGATATCTTCAGATTTCATAAGTATTTACTGATAAACGTAAACTGATAATTTTGCCTTTCTTCTTTTCATAACGATGCAACCATAAAGGAACACGAGCATAATATGCGAATAAAACCAATGAATTCTGGGATGGTGCATTTGCTTGTAAAATGAAAGAATCAACAGGAAATTTGTAAATTCATTTTCCCCATACACTTTCTGATGTTTTTTGTTACCTTTGTTTCAGGACACATAAGCATTTGAAAATGCATGTATCTGCTTACCAATCAAAAGTTAGGTAAGTCACTGGCTACTGGCCATTACTTCTAAGATACATGCAAATGCATATATATCAAAAAATTAACCCAAAGCAACCTAGCAATGATGCCAGTGATGACGGTCCATGTGAGTTTTGATGCTACTACTAGTTGTTGCTCGGTATGGGCAGTGTGAGCAGGCATAGGGTTTCTCCCCAGTATGGGTACGTATATGTTTCTTCAGGTCGTAGCTGTCACGACTGGTATGTCCACAAAATGGGCAAGTGAGCCTCAGGATCTTCCCATCAGTTGTAAACCCTGATGATGATGGCATCCTACTGCCACTCACAACGCCTCCTTCATGGCACGCCTAGAAAGAGACAAGGCACGTTACCACCATCTTTATACCATCCAATCTCCTTTCAAGTCTATAACTTGGCCAATCTTTTAACAAGTGAACACAGCTTTCCCTCTTCAGTGGTGCTATCATCTTCACAAATGACTAGATGGGATGCTCTTTCTCTAAGTGGAGCTTCCTGACATGTGACTTGAGATGGGAGCAGTGGTTGGCTCTGTACGGACAGTAGGGGCACTGGAAGGGCCTCTCCCCAGTGTGGATGCGGACATGTGTCACCAGATTGAACTTCTTGAGGAAAGTCTTGCCACAGAAAGGGCAGGTATGACCAACCCCAGCCCCCAACCACTCAGGCCAGGAGGGCATGGCCGGATCTTCCTCTGATTCTCTGCCACGCCTCTAGAAGAGAAGAATCCTCTCATCATCATGCACCACACTCACTGTGCCACTTTCAAGTACTATGAATCGCCATCAACAATAAGGCTGGCATGTTCTAGCTAAATAACAAATTCTTATCAAAAGCAAATTTGTACATATCAAAACAATAAAACCAAATAAATTGCCAAATACAAAATTAGTGTGTGTGTGTGTGTGTGTGTGTGTGTGTAAGCACGAAGTACGGGGAGAGTTTTACACTTGTGTTGCCCCATCTCTTAACCTTGTCTATGTATCATATCTTCATTCTTATGTACAAACACACACACACACACACACACCCCAGCCTAAGCCAATTACCCATCTACTAAACAGCTGGGTTGACTGTGGGCTGACTGCCATACCCTGGATTTGAACCCAGGTAGGCCCAAGCATGAGTCATGGTGAGCAAAGCTAACCACTACCCAACAGAAGAGCACATGCATGTGTGTATGTGTATGCATGTGTGTACATGTGCATGTGTATGCCAATATATTTTCTGTATCAAAACAATAACAAAGAAAACCCTTAAAACGTTTCCATTATTTGTAGACCAGAATGTGATCATCCTTTTAAATCAGGCAAAATGTTTCAAAGAACGTTCATATAAGCCACATTTCAAAATTACACTATAAATTCTTTACAGTTGGGTATGTCTTTCATGGTAACTTCACACAATTGTCTTTATCTTTCCAAAGTATTTTGCATTGTTTCCTTTAGACATGTAAAAAACTTTCCTTCTTAACATATTGTGCATTGGTTTTTTCACTTAAATGATTTAAACAAGTAAATCATCTACAATGAATCAAAATAAAAATGAGGAGCAAGAACAAAATACACAAATGATTGAAGTGTGTTGAATTAATGTCAGTAAAGAAACAGTAATATCTATTATCTGACATTACATCTTTTTATTCTACATATGCTATAACTCTTTTCTATTGAAGAATATCACTACAGCATTTATATCATAAGTTGTTTAGAAGATTAAAAATAATTACAAGGATTTCAATTTCAATGCTTCCTCTTTTTCTATGCCATGCACTTAATCCAATCCACACAATTAGCTGATATGCTATTTTTCCACCTCATAGTGACTGAGTGCAATGGCTAAATCTAACAAAATGTACCTCATGAAAAACATTTATTTTTGCATAGTTTCACAATTCTGAATCAGCAGAAATAATTCAACACACTTCTACATGAAATAACATGTCCACAAACTAAAGAGAGCCAGCGAGCAAGAGAGTGTGCCTGTTGCCAGCAACTTACCTTTGGTGGGGACACGAAAGCTAGCTACATACACACTCATACTCAATGATTGGATTGACAACAAGACTTATATAGATCATTAATTATCTTTAACAATTCTACATTTACTAACAGAAATTCAGAGGAAATATATACTACAAATAGAAAATAATATGCTCGCCATCAGGTAAGTATCATGTATTACACATAAGCCATTTAACTCAAAAATATGTAGGTTTCCTTCGACCTAGAGACCAAACAACCAACTAAAGTCTGTGAAGCAGAAGCCAATAAGTTAACAAGAAAATAATATATTTCTAACTGGAGCAAAGGGCACAACAAAGGTTCACCTGTCTTAATATAAAGTAATCCCAGGGGTTGAGTAAATGTAAGCAGAGTGGGAGAGAGTTTTTTAAGAAAGTAACAAAACAAAAGGAAAGACAAATGGAAAATGAAACTGATAGATATCTTTGAAGAAGTATATACATATATATATTTCATACACATTCGCCATTTCCCGCATTAATGAGGTAGCATTAAGAACAGAGGACTGAGCCTAAGAGGGAAAATCCTCAATTGGCCCCTTCTCTGTTACTTCTTTTGGAAAAGTAAAAACTGGAGGGAAGGATTTCCAGCCCTGACTCCCTCCACTTTTAGTTGCCTTTTACTACGCATGGAATACATGGGAAGTATTCTTTTCTCCCATCCCCAAGGTTAAATAAATAGGAGTATGTAGCAGGAGTATGTATAAGAGAGCTGGAGGTATGTTGAAATGTTTTAAAAATATAAAAATGAGTAAAGAAAAGATGGCTAAGAGGGGATAAATGTTGGAAGCAGAGGGAACGAGATAGGATGAAAACTAAGGAGAAGGAGGAAAGGACTGCCAAAAGCTTTGAAGGTTCAGAGCCTGGTCATGCAGGAGGGTGTGAGAAGTGCAAGAAATTGAGTGAACTGGAACAATGTGGTACACATGGGATGATATACTATCAATGAGATAAACCAGGGTATATGAAGCATTAGGGTGAAAGCATGGAAAGGTATATGGAAAGGTATGTGGGGTCTGCCTGTAAGCAGTGGTATCAGCATATCATACGTGACAGCTTAACACAGCTTGAAATATGCCCACCTTGAAAGAGAAAGCAAGGGTGACCTGATCACAAACTTTTAAGTTTTTATAAGACTGATGATGTGAACAGAGAATAGTTAGTTCTCAAGAGAGATATTGAGTTCAAGCAACCAGAGGATGTATGATGAAATGAAGCAAGAAAGTTGTTACAAAAGATGTAGAGAAGTGCTTTCATTATATAAAAGCTGTGGATGACCTGAATAAGATGACTAGGGCCATAGTTAATGCAGAAAACATTAAAAACTAAGAAGTGGTATGATAATGAGGATCTCTCAAAAGATGGAGCCCTACAAGTGCAAATCTCCCTGACCCCTCCTCCTTCTGGTAAAAATAGGTATCAGTAATTAAAAGGTAACTAATTACACAAAAGCACATACAATCTGTGTATCTGTCCGTATGAATGAATGCTGTACATTTGAGGAAAATGTGTTTGGTATTACATTTAGGGCCTGAAAAGTCCTGTGATAAGATGAATCTGTTTGCAGTGTTGTATAGATAAATGGGGTCCAGAATGCGGACAAGAAACTGTCACTCGTACATGTCTTGGGAGTGCAGCTTTACAGGGGCATATGTCTAGCAGAGAAGAGTTCTAAACTGGTTTGGGTGCGTGATTTTTTGGGTGCTTGTTCATTAATTATTGTGTATGACTTTTGTCAGTGTAATTCTTTGTTCGAGCATGGAGAATTTCTTGGTATAGGTTGCAAGACAAGTGATTAGTAAAGGCGTGGTTTCGGTGGGAGGGTTCTAAGGTTTGCTGAGCATAGTGAAGTAACATTATGCTGGAATACATATCTTTATTTCTTAGGCAAGTGTTGAGTGTTAGCGGTACCTAATGATTGATCTGAAGGGCTTGTTTTGTTTTGCAGGGGAGGTATAGTTTTGGGAGAAATGGAGATGTTTGTAAAACAAGGCCATGGATTATCTTCCTTGTCCAAAACAGGTGCCTGGGGCATTCTGTTTTGTTTATGGCTTTTGTGTTGTTTGCAGTATAGTGAGTAAAGTCATGAGGGTGTCATATATAATGCCTGGTATGGGTGGAGTTCTACATGATGCAAATGGTTTCAGCTGCACCACACTGAGAAACCTAATGAGCATCAATACATCATAGTATGTTACGTGCATGACCACAATAGCATGTCAAAATATGCAGCACACCTAAAACAGAGAAAAAAGTGCAAAAGGTCGAAAGTACGAAAGATGATTCCTATGTAGCTGAAAACAAACTGCTAACCTTCTAAAAAAAGCAACAGCTCACCCAATAAAGAACAGAAAATTAATTGACGTATGTACACAATAAACTTAGAACATCACATGAAACACAGGAAATACTGAAAAAGGCAATAAAAATCACCATTCAGGAAACTAAAAAAAAAAGTTAAAACCTCAACTGACATCTTTTCTTCTTTAATAATAAGCACCCTATGTTACAAACACAAGAACTCAACACCTTACTACACAAATCCGAATAGCCCATCCGTAACATTCCCATGCGCTATGCTCCAGGATGAGACTCCTAGCATCAGCAGAGATTATCCCATGGAAATAAGTATTGGCTCAGGTGCCATCTCTGAGAATTTGAAGCTGACTCACATCACACCAGTCCATAAAGGAGGATGCACAGCAATCCTAAAACACTTCCAACCCATAGCAATGACAATGTACATTACTAAACTTTTTAACATAAGTTGACAGACTTTATGAAAACAAATAATGTTCACCACACAACATATTTTCAGAATGGCAAGATCTCACCTCTCTCAGCAGCTTTACCACTATGATAAAATCATATAGAAGCAATGAAGAAGAAACAATATGCTAACACACAGACTCGCTTACCACTATGATAAAGTTATATAGAAGCAATGGTGAAAAAACAATATGCTAACACAAATACTCTGCAATAACATTTGGTAAATGTGACCATGGTATCACTGTACATAAGATAAGAAAGACTGACATAACCAGTAAAATTACTCAACTAACAGATTACAAAACACTTGTAAATCAGGCAATATCAAGTGCCTCCATGGTAAAAAGTTCATTCCCCTAAGAACTCTTAACTGCAACCCTTATTATCCTCATTCTTATTTCTGATATTGACACAACAAAAATCACAGCCTCATATCCTTTGCATATGATACAACAATACTTATGTAATTCTCCTCACCACTAAGAAACTTAAAATTGCCATAAAGAAACTCTTCCTCTAGGCAATCAAATACAAAATGCTTTTCAATGGGCTTCAGTTTCAATTCCTACAGAATGGAGGAAACGTGGATATTAAAAATCCTGCGGAACACTGGATGGACACAGTCACCATCATGTCACAAATGAACATTGTGAAAGTGCCCAGTCATAATGACAATGCAACAGTTGCAACTCCTTAAAATGTGACAGAACATATTTACAGACCTTCAAATGCAAAAGAGGAAAAAGTTGTGATGAAGCTCTTTAAAGCACTAGTCCTATCAAAGTGAACACTGGTTACTCATATCAATTTACAAAGTAGGCAAAATTGCAGACAAAAAGTATCAAAAATTCCTTCTACATCCCATACTGATGCAGTTTAGGGGAAGAACTCCTGGGAGCAGCTGAACCACTAATGCAAACTGGATATGTGCATTGTCATTTACACGTGGAAAGTCTCGGAAGGCATGGTCCCAAACCTACACTCAAAGTTAACTTCCAACTTGCATGAAAGACATGGAAGACTAACATACAAGCCACAATATAAAAAGCTATTACAAGCACAAAAACTTAAAATACCTTAAATATCCAGGACCCAAGATCATTCAACAGGCCTTTAGATAACTGGAACACTAATGGGTGCAAAGAAGAGAAATTCAAAAAAGGCCCTTGGTACCTAGGAAAAGTTTTCAAGGGCATTCTATCCCCAGTGCTCGGGTTGAGTCCAGCCTGCTTTGTTGGGTCAAGGGTCAACCAAGCTGTTGGAAGCCATAGCCCAAAGGCCCATACAGCTAAAAGAGCCTAGTATGTTCAGTGCATTTGTAAATACTCGTCCTAAAACTTCTCAAATTTCTCTACTCTGCATCCCAAGGTGATTCTGATTATCGAAGCCAATGTGTTCAAAGGCTAAGCCCTGGATGTTTAAGGTATTCCACTTCCTTTTGAGCATATTGCACCCTTTGATTTTAGAGTGAGCATTTTAAAAGTGAAAAAGCCATGCTGGGCTATGGTGACTGCACAGGCCTGCAGGCCTCAGTTTCCAACACTGATGAACAAAATCCCAACTCTACAACTTGGAACAAAGCTTAGCCGTAGGAAGAGACAAACTCTGAAGCCTATGCTAAATAAACTCATAAGCCAGATAAACAAAAGATCACTAAAGGTTATGGTACGGTATAGGTTGCAATTTCTGTCTATCCAGGGTTATGAGGGATGCAGACATTGTTTTTATGAGCACTAAGTTCTTGTGATGCATGTTTGCTGTAGCTTGGGTGTTCTTATGTGGCCGAGACCATCTGCACCTGAAAAGACTTTCTGAGTCTGGCCACTGGGGGATGATGGAAGTCATACAGGAAGAGATTGAACAGGACTGGAGAAAGAACTTCTCCTTGGGCAGCCCCATTGTAGACTTTGATGGTTTATGAAGGTGAAGCTTGCACGAATGACTAGCTTATAGGCCTCCTGTGAAACTGATTGATCTATTTTTGTCATTTTTGTAGAAAGAGGTGTCAAGTGCCTACTGTGGGTGGATGCGGTGTGGAACTAAGTCAAATGCTTTGTTAATAACTACTGCCACTAGTACAGTGTTACAAAGATTGTTGTGATTAGTTCAAACCATCCATAAGATATTGTATGAGGTCCATATGTATAGCAGTAGTGGAATGGCAGGATAAAAAGCCATGCTTTGGGTGAGAGTAACATCCTCCCTCAATCTGTTGTGGATTGCTCTATTCAATTCTTTGACTGCTCTCTTTGCCTTATGATGAACCTTTGCAGCTTTGCTCCCAGCATCACAGGACCAAATATAAATTCCCACTTCTGTGTAAAATCCCAGTGATTTAGTCCTCAACTTAAGTAAGGAGAAATACAAAACTTGCAGTGGGAGTGAACTTATAAGATATTAATGCACACCCACCACAGTAATATTGTAAAGATATCTCGCAAACATACTTCCACCACAAGCTTTCATTTCTCCCTAGATATGTTGGAGACCATATCACTTGATAACAGTGTACCTCTGGATGCTGAGGGTTTGAACACGCAGTCCTGCTGTATGGCAGGCCGGTACACTACCTGTACAGGACCATAATGGCCAGCCACATGTTAGAACTGCACTTTGAATCCTTAAGTGCCCAAGGATAAATCTTTATTCATCTATTGTGTGTGTCCAGTATATGTAAGATATATCATAGCATTTGTTTCTTGGATGTTTTACTATTTTTGTATGATATTTTCATTACATATGAGAAATAAAATTTTCACTTTCCCATTTTGGTATTTAAGCCATTTTTCACTGTTCAGGAAACCTATTTGGTGAGAGCACTGTGGGAAAAATAATTATTTTTTCTTTGGCTGATAATCTCTTTTCTTTCTTTCAAACTATTCGCCATTTCCCGCATTAGCAAGGTAGCATTAAGAAGAGAGGACTGGGCCTCTGAGGGAATATCCTCACCTGGCCCCCTTCTCTGTTCCTTCTTTTGGAAAATAAAAAACAATATAAAAGCTATACACAAACTAATTTTGGTATATTTTGGGATTTTGTCATATCCCATCTCCTTTGTCCATTTTCTCTGATATTTTCTATAAATGATCATTACCTTCAGCACAAGGTAAGAACCTTCAAATGAGAACAAAGAAAAAATTGTATGAAAAATACAATTTACCATATAATGCTATTATGAGATGAATGCTCTCAACGGAGGTAGGTAGGAGCCAAGCAATGATTCATTCTCTTTAAGCTACTTCCTCTTATATCTTTCTAATCGAGTAGATTATTCATAATTCAAGCACTGAGAATGAACCTTCTAAAAAATTGTGAAAAAAAATATGAAAAGCACAATTTATAATACCATATCAATTATATGTTGAATGTTTTGAGACGAATGCTAACATTCAAAAGTAAGATTTCTACCTTAATAGAATATAAATGCAATTTACCTTATCATTACCCAATTACAAATTGAATGTTTTGAACCAAAATCAATCACAAGTATTCAGGTGAGCCACTCCATTTTCAACTCTAGCAGCTATCATTCCCATTATCTTTTTATCATATTTGTTTCTCCAGACTGTATGCACATATTACATGTTTAAAACATTCCCGTGATTTTTTTTAATATCTAAATATCTAATGGGCAATGTAAGGAGTATTATGAGGGGCCTACCAACCCTAACCCTGTATTCACGCACTTACAGTGAAAACGATCAAACCGAAACTCCTGCTACTAAGAAACACAATTTCTCGGTCCCTACTGTGTAAAATATTGCAGTAGTAGTGTGTGAGTGTGACTAACTACCTATCAGCAAATTACAGGGAAGTAATCTACGCTCATGGGGTCCTAAATCTTGAATGATCTCCATCATACAGCCTTCTAAATTTCAGTAGGATGTCTGCAGTGACCATGTTATGTTCTCTGGTTGCTCTGTCCCAGCATCTCCTGAAGAAATGTTCACTGTCTGTCATTTACTTGTTTTAAAAACTTAAGGGTCATCATTATGTCACCATCTACCTATTATGAACTTAAGGGTCATCATCAGGTCACCCATCACTCTTCTCTTTTCCATGGAGGGGTAACTCAGCTCTCTTAAGTCGTGTACAATATTTTTGCTCTCTTCTGGACCTTCCTTGTTCTTCTTTAGATATGGTGGTCAAACTTCAAACACATATTCTAGTTTACATCTTATCAAGGTGTGAACAGCTTGCTAAATATTTCCTAATCCATGTATTTGAAAGCTATTCTAATATTTGCCAACAAACAGTCTGTCTCTTTACTATTCTCCTGCTGTTGTACTCTAGCATCAGGTTAGGGACAAAGTCAACTTAAAAGTCCTTCACACACAAATCTGAAGCTTTTATCCTTTAAATAATAATCACATTAAGCATTTCTTTCACACTGGCCAATCCTAAGTACTTTAAATTTAAATCTCATCAACTATGTATAAGATGAGCTTTCTAGCCTTTCCAAGTACCCTTAAAAGTGGATGCACTCTTTCTCACTTTTTACTTCCCTTGTGACCTTTGCATCACCTACATCCATATCCAGAAAGCAAGATGTAAATTATTTACATAAATCAGAGACTAGTGGACCCAGAACAAAACCCTATTTGGAAAAGGCTCCTCAAATATGTCATTTGTTCCCTTCTGTGAAGATAATCTTCCATGCATTGGAGCAGTCTTCCCTTTATTCCTGCCTCATGATCCAGCTTCTTAATCAGCCTCCTATGCAGTACAGTCAAATACTTTCTGGATGTCCAGTGACAATCCACCCAATTTTCCCTTCTGTCCAACTCTCTCTCTCTCTCTTAAAAATATAAAAGAAGGTCATTATGCATGACCTTCTTTCAGTAAAAATGACCTCTCTCAAAATATAATTTCTCCTCTGATGAAATGCATCCATTTGCCTTCTGATTACCATTTCCAGTACCTTAAAAACCACACTTGTTAGAGATATTGATCTGCAGTGTCAGAACCTCATCTTAAACAGTATTTCAAGAAGTGTGTTTACTATATCTGCACACATCTTAAGCACAATCGGGAAAATTCATCAGGACCATGAGCCTCGTATGCATCAAGACCTTCTAGTATTGTTACTATCTGTACTAGATTTTTCCAAAACCTCCTCCCCATCCCATCTAAAAAGTGTTAAAGCTAGTGTATTACACTTGTTACTTAGCTCATCGCATATTCTTACATCATCATCGTGTGAATCATTATTGCAATTACCCATCTGTACTGTAAAAGAAATGAGCTGTACACTCATGAGGGCCCCATATCCACAACATTCTCTACTATTACACAAATTCTTAATTTCTGTGTGCTGTCAGGATTAATCATGTCTTCAATCGTTCCATTACATTCGCTGACCACTCTTGTACTACAAAAGTATTTTGTCATATCTTTCTTGGGTTTCTAATTCAATCACATGTTTTGTCCTCTAGTCCCTCCCTATATCTCTTAAAAAATAATTGCTCACTGTCCATATCATCACTCTATTCTGAAAAGTTAAAAGATGTGATTAGATTACCCCAAACTCACTCTGCTTTGAAAAGTTAAACGTTGTGATTAAATAACCCCAAACTCCTCTCTCCTCTAGAGTGGACAAAATGCTTCTAGCCTTTGTTTGTAATTCAGCTCTCTTCATTTTTAAACCATTTTTGTTGCCCTACTCTGGACTTTCTATAATAGCTCTTTGTGCTTCTTATGTGCAGAATAAACTTGAGAAGCACATTCTTGTTCTGGCCTTATGTAGGATTTGAGATGCTTAAAGCATGTCATCTCCCATTTAAAAGGTTTCTCTTTTGTAGGTAATGATACACTTCATTTCTGATTACCTTTTCCAGTGTTTTACACACAACGCTCATTAACAAAGAAGCTTGTGTACGGTGAAATTTCAAGGTGGAGCTTAACCTGGTACAAAACCATGCTGGTTTCATGTATGTCTTTGTTATTAATGCTTCTATCTGTGCATGAAGGTCTTGAAAAAATGACTAGTTAAATATTAAACATGACTAGTTAAATATTAAACAAAATATAATTGGAACAATCTAAAAGATCAAAACCAGAGTTTTCCAGTGTACATTATGGTACATATATATACCTTTATGAAAAATATTACTATCAATGTTTAAGTATTCAATCAACCTCCCTCTCACATCTCAGTTTTTGCATTCTTTGTCCCACAAAGGGCTGTATGAAAAAAAAAAAAGTTTGGTATAGTTATAAGTCATACAGGAAAAGTATATGACTAAAAAACAGCACACAAATTCGTGATAAATGAGAGCA
This sequence comes from Panulirus laevicauda, assembly GCA_032273605.1. NCBI lineage: Eukaryota > Metazoa > Arthropoda > Malacostraca > Decapoda > Palinuridae > Panulirus > Panulirus laevicauda. The sequence continues at coordinate 591 of JAUTXX010314330.1, read as the reverse complement.
TGTATGGGTAACTGGAAACAGTTAAAGCAAAACGATGACAACCAGGAGTGTTTGGCAATTCACCTTTCCTATGGGACACAGGCAGTTCCAGTGCATGTCTCCAATATGCAGGAAGACCTTTAAGCCTCCAGAAGTGAAAAAGATGAGGAAATGTGTGCATATTCAGAAAGACATTTCTTCAAAACATGAAAAATGCCATATGGTTCATATACCTTGCTTATTCTAAAAGAGATGTGCTTTTTGGACTGAACAAAAAGAAATAACTAGAAGGGGTTAAGAGAATGTTAGTCTTTCCAAGTTAGCACTGCGTAAGAATCAGAAAATAACTGCTCTGTCAGCAGGAAGAGCTATTTTACCATCAGAATGGAAAAGTGATGGATCTGTAAAATGATGCAAGTTGTTAGAAATACAGTACTGGTGTGTGAGGAAAACCATCAGAGGAAGATGAGAGGATACCACATTTTCTTTGGAAAGAGATGAAAGCTCAATTTGGTCAAAGGGCTGTGAGTTTCTCCAGGTGAGATATACCATGTTCCTTGCCCAAACAACTGAAAAACTGAAGTGGATGACCCATGCACTGATAAAAGAAAT
>JAUTXX010314219.1:1305-13753 GCA_032273605.1 Panulirus laevicauda | reverse complement strand
GAGGTTTAAAAGTTGAAGTAGTTGGGTTTGGTACTATGCAACCATGGCACAACAGAAGAAGTAAGATGTCTAAGGATAGAAGGCAAATGGATCCTTAGGGAAAATTATGAAATTAGTTCAACTGAAGGTTATATTGAGCTAATTTCTAAATCATCAACATGTTAAAATTACAGTTAACCTTCCTTAAGCCCACTCATACCAAAATTCCTTCATAATGTTTCCTCATATCATGATATACTAAAAGCTTTCATAATCTTAACAACAACACTTTTAAAAGATAAGATCCTATCAAAATAAACTCAAAAGAAAGACAATATCACATGTTTCCTTACCTGGGCCTCTGACAGCCCCAGTTCAATCTGGTCAAGGGACTTCTGGATGATACCAGCCTTTTCTGAGATAACATTTGAGTCTGGAGGATGGTGTGAGGATGCAAGTGTAGAGTTGATACCATTGAGAATGGAGTTGTGTTCATTTCTGAGTGCCTCAAGCCCCTGTACAACGGTCCGAGTGTGGGACGCCACCTCCTCCTGGGTTAGTGCCGTCATCCTCCCAATGCTCTCAATCTTCTTACTGCAAAAACAGATAAAATGCTGAAAAGTCTTCACCTAGAGTATAAACATATTGCAAATATGTATAGGTATACAGTATTAGAAAATAACATAAAAGTTATATTTCAAAATAATGGCAATGTTAGAATTTCAAAATCCTATGATACAGACACATCATACACATCTATGCTTCACCCTGTATCTATGCCTGTTGCTCATAACACTGACATCAAATTACAAAATTAAATTTATGATCTAAATAAATGTAAAATAAAAGTACAATATGTACAAATCAATATCTGTTATGTAAATCAATATATAGTTAATATGCAAATCATCTAAACAAAAAGAATAGAATGTTGTACAACAAAACACTCAATCACCCACAAACAAGGTATAGATTGCACTGATTGTAATACCGCAGGGTTAGAAAGCTTGCGAAGATCTTTCATGGCTAACAGTGATGCTGTACAGAATATGAAATACTGGAAATAAATGAACTCTAAAAAACTCAACTCTCTGGAATATATGCAGGAGAGGCATATCATAATTTGTACTTGGAAAATCCTGAGGCATGGTCGCCAACCTTAACCGTTAGGGTATACCTGGAATTGTCTTTTGGGGTCTTCCATCCCCACAGCCCAGGGTAGTCCCAGGCTGCTGACTGGGATCACCAATCAACCAAGCTCTAGGAAACCGAAGCCCACAGGCCCACATAGCTACCACTTGTCCAAAGCCTTCTCAACCTCTTGGCCGCAAAATTTACTTCCAGCCCTATTTCCATGGAGTGTGAATTTCCTGCTAATATGATCCTTTTACACTACTTTTTATCATGGCAGAACCATAAACAGTTCTTGAAAACCTCTGATAACAGGAATGAAAAGTATGAATAAAAAAATATAGAGCAATTATGGTCTCGTACCTGCATCAACTTCCTCAAGTGTAACAGATATCTTGTTTCTTTCACTCATAATGATAAATGAACTGTAAAGATACAGACAAAATCTAATATTACTGAATTTAAAGCGCACAACAATAAGCACTTACAAAAACATCATGGGAAAGTGACTGTTGGCACAATATACATGGTAGACTGCTGCTGATATCAAAAGATGAAGATAGCACGAGAAAACACCCTGAAAATCTGTAACTAAAGACTGCTCAACACATTCCCTGCAGCCATCAGAACCAATATAGGGTGTACAATGGAATAATCTAACAAAGCCCTAAATACAGTGTCTACCAAAAACCATGTGTGCCCCCTATATATTTTCAAAGGAAATACATGGCTAAAGTTTACTGTGAATACAAGCACATGAAGCTCTCAGGGTGAAATCATCATTCCTCTGGTCACTGAGATTAATGTTTCTAATGGTGTAAGCCCCAAAAACCTGCCTCAGCGTGCTTCAGGCTACCTCTAGGGAAGGATGTATTTTCTTCACTCTTCCTGGCTGTCAATTCCTTTTTTCTTCTTATTTCTCTTCTGGGCAATGTATTTCTTCCATATGTGCTTCAAGATGGTTGACTTGTACCTTTCTAAGGAGTAAAAAACCCTAATTCTTGTCAAGAAACAAGAAAATGTGGGTGTACAGCTTTCTAGGTATTCTGGAAGCTCAGAATGCACAATTAGGCAGCAGCTTCCTACATCACCATCAGTGGCTCTCCTCATGCAGGGGATCAAGACCATATGGATCCAAGACATGGACCTAGAATACTTCAGGAACCTTGCCAATTCCATGTCCAAATGTCTGCATATGGTAATCAAGGCCAAAGGAGAGATAACATAGTACTAAAATGTAAGTGTGGCATTGCCTTTGAAAATATATTGAAGGGACAAGACTATATCAATGAAGTAACTTTTTTTGGACACTAAATATTCATAGTGTACCAGACCATCCATGCTGTGGTGGTTACATGGAGAGCTGTGTAGCAGATATCTTAAACCACCAGAGAGCTTCAGGAGAGTGCTGTCAGGTACTTAGTAAACATACTGAGGTCTATAACAAGTATGTTCAGCACACAGAAAATAAGAAACTTGTATAAGAAAACAGTATGATGAATTCTTTCTTAATAAAAGTTATCTTAATTCTTATAGTGAGAAGGCAAGTAAATTTCCTTTCAAGAGTGGTAGTGTACCCTTCTACCTACTTTCACTGTGTTTTAACCAAGAATGTATCCCCTATTATAGATAACTGTTTCACCAAAAAGCATGAGTGGCTTGATGGAGTTAATGGTTCTCCCAAGGTTCCACTGTGAAGACTGCGCCTAAGAGTGATGTGGAATCTAATTTCATCGTGGTATGGGTAAAAGAGAGTTTATCATTACCTAAGTCCTGTTCTCGTTAAGTAATGACATAACTTGCATCTCTACATTCTTAAGTTCAAGCTTTAACTGTGAGTAGCCCAGGTGTCTCGTGTGAGGCAGAGTTGCCTGTTGCACGATGTGACGGTGTCACTTCAAAGATGATACCAAAAGTGCCAGGGGTGTCACCCTGTGTTGTAGAAAACAAGCCTTCATGGTGTAGTGGTTGATACTACTGATCATGAGTCACCACAATCAATCCTGGGATTGGGCCTGCATGGGTTCCATTCCTGGGAACAGCAGTCAGACAACGCCCAACCCAGGTGTTCACCATCCACTTGGAACTGACTGATAAATGGATACCTGGCTTTGGGTGTCATACGTCTCATACAAGTGTAGAGAGGTTGTACATACGTAAAACATTAAGAAACAAAGAAACATAAGAGTAACCTCTCTCCTCATAACTCACAAATGGTAATAATAACCCACATATGGAAAGTATTATTGACTAGAGCAATTTGGAGTTAACTGTCATGCCTGAGGACTTTCAGGGCATTCTTTGTGATGCCAAAGAGCCTGTATCTTATAATGCTGATTTGTGTAAATCTGTTGCAAGTATGCTTCTTCATTTTAGATGTGATGCATCCTCCTCTGATAATGCAGAGTTTCCTGCTAGAGCTTCTGTGATTTTGGAGTCCAGAAAGATTAAACTTTTTAGACTTTACCTGAAGAGATGTCTTCACAGCAGTGATGTAACAGAAGTGAGATTTCTTACAATTGTGGATGCAGATGCGGATATTGCCAGTACACATCCGTGGAAGTGGACAAGCACTATTAACAGAATTTTACCTCTGAACCATTAACCTTATTTTCAATTAATCAATAACCACTGCAGCGAACGTAGATATGAGGTAAGTAAATGAATACAAAAGAATAATATATCAATGAAGCTTAGCCACAATTCTAACAGTCAATGTCACTTTTGAGTCTTGAGGGACAAGTGTGTTACCAAAAGGTATGGTAAGGACTCATTATCCATCCCACCAACCACTTTCCCCAACTTGTGCCCATTTGCAAGTGGTCCCTTTAGGCTCACTGCTCGACTAATACTCTTTATTACTGTTCAGATTTTATTCTTTATATTTGAATCCAAGGACTGGAAGGTTGTACTTTAAAAATAAAAGTTTTTCAGTTCTGCAATTTCATCCTAATTCTCTCTCATCATAAATTGTTCCAGCACTAGGAACACTAATGAAAGGTCATGAGATAAGTTTAAGCTAATTTACTCAGACTTGGATGCACAATTTGCTTCGATTTTCCACCAAGCTAAGGAATGATCATCTTGCTCAATCCTTTCCTCTCTCTGTGATGTCTTTCAATCAGTTTTGAAGAAAGCTTGCTCATCAATTTCTGTATCATCATCACAACTCAAAGCCAGTAATCAATTCACTGAATCAAGGATTGGGATGGATTTGCTAGATGATGCTGTTGCCTAAGCTGGTTAATTCCATGCTTTTTTTTACTGGTAGCTCAAAGGATGTCTCTCATAATTTTTGTGTCATATCCAGTTCATGGCAGAGACCCTAGTGTTCCCTACACACGATCGTGATACATGAGGAGTCAAAGAATTTCGCATTGTATTTTGGATCTAGATATGTTGCTAAAGCATACATGTTATTTGTTTCCTGGCAGTCAAATCTCCTTGATAACTAATCAGAATGCTTCTTTCAATGTTAAAATCATAAGATCATATAAATCTCACATATATATCCGACATCTGTGTAGCTAAGGTGTGGATGTTGGAAGAGGATTTGGAACTGAAGAATGTGTGGACGTTCTGCAGAAGTGGAAGCAGATGTCACATACATCAATATGTCAGAGGGATGCTAACCCCTGGTCTCTACTTAAATGCTATGCCTGGCATGGATGTGAATTTCTGTCACATGTCTTCTACCACTGTTTATCCTGAGAAGAGCACCAGGTCAACTCTGAGGTTATGGGAGACGTCAAGGACATTGAGATTTATTAGAGTAAGCAATCTTATGGTTCAAAAACTCCAAAGGTCCCTGAGTGTTCTACACTTTGCTTCCCTCACCAGTTAAGATGTTAATTTCTTGGTTTGCCAAAGTGGTAGGCTGTTCTCCCAGAATCAAAGGATGGTAATATGACTTTGTTAACGGTGTATGTATGCTTTTCAAGCTAAAAGATATCTATAATGGGGCCAGACATGACAATCCCCGAGTCCAGTTATCACACTGAGAATCAGGCAAGCTTAGACCTAAAGCTTTGTCTGTGGCCAGAGGTACTTTACTGGTATTTCTTTTTGTTTGAAACTGCAACTGGGGAAAGTGATAACAAGAATAATCTGTCGGCTCAATGTAGCTTTGTATGTAATAAGAAACAGCCTTAAGTTAGTGCTTGTAGCTAGAATATTACACCTGGATATTCCAGGCTATGATTCCTATTATGGGAGAATGGCCCAGCCTAAACCACTCTCCAAAACACCCTGGACAAACACCTGTTGTCTTTCTCAGAGCTGGCACCTGCCTGAGGCCAAAAATTACTTTCCTTCTTAGTTGCAGAAATGGTTTACGAGCAGCAGTACAACAACCAGGTTTACAGATGTTGCTGGCAACAGAGGTGGTGACCCCAAGCTTGGCTATGACAATGGCTGGTGCTATTTTTGGCTACTATCCCGAACAGATGTCCCTACAGACAGCCATGTGTTCCCACTGAGGGGGTACCCATCCACATGACACAGTAAGAAACAGCTCCCAGCTTTTGTGTGGTCTTGGATGATGACCTATCAAGTACAACACCCTCAGCAGGCTCAGTTAATCAGTTTATACCTGACCCCTAAGGGGATAGGCATGAGGTAAACAAAGAACTGAAGGCATGGTGCAGGAATAGCTCCTGGGACCTGGAAATATATTTCCACTACTGTATGCCTGCTCAGCATACATGTTGTGCAATGACGTGAGTTGTGTTTGTAGGCTGTTGAGAAGACTCCAGCACTGCTGAGAGGTTAAGATAGATGGATAACTAAAGTAGAAGTCTCCACAATTCCTCATCAAACCAGTCCTGGACAAAGTCAAGCTGTGTGGAAACCACTGAGTTGTCAGCAGGGTATGGGAACTACTGAGCATGTTAAACAATAAATCCTGTGATGTATTGTATCAGCTGTCTTAATATGTACCGACAAAAAATCTGTAGTTTGAGAAAACGAAATGTTCACATCAATGTATGTTTTTCACTGTCAGTCAGAAACCTTCCGAAAAAATCTGAAAAGTTAAAAAAAAAGATATGGAAAAATATTTCAAATGAAGTGCTTTTCACAAAGCAGTGATTAATGCACTCATCAACTGGTGTGTTGTACTGCTAATAATTGTTTACTGTCTCCCGAGTGCTTTCTGGCACGGTGTTGAGTGCTAGTCTTGCAATTTGTGTATTTTGTGTACCCCTTTCAAGCGCCATCAGCATGTGCCTGACAGATCCTTGAAGACATCTATGACTCGCACGAAGTTCAAGAGGAACATCTTAAGCCTCAAAAAGAGTGTGGAGTTGTGCAAGAGGCTGACTAAGGTTAAGTTAACGCAGCACTCATGAAGAACTTCACCATTAGCATGACAAACATTTATGACATCACCAAGCAGTAGAAGAAGACTACGGCATTCAGTAATGTTTATTTGCTTTTAGTATTAGTATTTCCTCTATGTAAAATATTTACAAATAGGTAAAATATTCAAATCTGTATGAGGCAGAAAGAGCATCAAAACTTCTGAGAGGGCTGGCAAGTGGAGTAACCATGGGTCCTGAGTGGAGCACACCAGGCTCCCGCCAGCAGGTCACTTTCATAGTTACCACTGTTCTGTGCCTAATCTGTGCTACGTGTGTGATTTGGGTATGCCTACTAATGTGATTTTCCTGCAACCTGTTGTGTTTATGAATATGGCATCCAAATCCAGGCAACATCTCATACCCAAGAACCAGCAGTTAAACAGAGAATCTCTCTGACTTTAGAAACAAAGCTAGAAATGTTACGTCACACTGATGCTGCTGGGGTAGCGTCAAGGCAGTAGAAAATGTGTGAAAGCTTCAGTGACACCAGGAAGGTGGAGCAAATGTGGTCTGTGGGCAAAGCGCGTCATATTCCCACCAGCCAGTCAGTCTCACACTTAGCATTGTTGTGTTCGGATCTGTGGAACTTGTGTAATTTGGGTATACCTGCAACTGTGATTTCCTGCAACCCACTGTGTTTGTGTATATAGAAAAAGTAGTTAATTGCTAGTGTGATTTTTCTACAACCCTGTGAGTTTGTGCTTGTTTATATGAAACAAGATGTTAAATGCTAATGTGATTTTCCTGCAACCCACAGTGTTTGTGTTCGTAAATATGAAACAAGCATTCAATTGGGCGAGAACTTCATTGACCTTAGAAACGAATCGAGAAACATTACAACACGCTGATATCAGCTGGTGAAGGAGGATCAGCACTTAGTAAGCTTACAAATAGGGTGAATGTGCAATCCACAACATAAAGATGAGAGCAGAAGGAAGTGCTGTGGTCCACTCTACTCTGTCTGCGGAAATTAAGAATTCTTTGAAAGATGGATGGAAGGGGGTACAAAAAAAGAGGACACAACAAGAAATTAAGCAGGAAACTTGTTAAAAAAAGTGAATTAGCACTTCTATAGTAAAAGAGTAGCAAGTTTAAAGAATACATAGTCAATGCAGACAGCATACATTTGTTGAGCAAAAATTTCCAAGACATGGAACTCCATGAATATAGAACTCCCTACCCATACAGTACAAATAGGTAATCATTCTGATGTGTAGTAGTTGGCATTACTGAGTACGAATCATCATGGGTCAGGCCGGAGTCAGACTTATATGGGCTGGAATTCTGGGCGTGGTAATCAGCCTACATCCAACCCAGTTGATCATACTCCCCTTGGGGCTAGTTAAAAAATGAGTAACTGACTAAGATTGGTGTGTGTGTGTATAAATACATAGGAGTAAAGGCATGGGACATACATTCAAGGTTCAGAGATGGGACAACATGAATGTGACAAATCCAAGATTCCATGGGCCCAGTTTTACCATATACCGTAGTGCTCATGTATAATGCAAATTATCCTAAAATAAATTACACAGCAACACTAAAGGAGAGGACAAAAGACAAAACACTAAAGCCTAGGTTTTGTCGAGTACAGCACTTGAGAAGCCTGGATGCCGGGACCTAGTAGTTCGCTGTATTGATCAAGGAAAGTTACCCCCCTAACTCTACCTCCCTCTCAGTCTAATGGACCAATAGCATTGTCAACAACCCTAAACCCATAACAACTTGCACTGCAATCTCAGAAAGAATGGTTTATAACATAATAAGTTCATAATCGTATCTTCCTCCTATAAATCAATTACCATACATTTTTGTCAATTACACAAATCACTGCAGGAAACTCAAGTCAGTGATGATACCAAAAATGAGGAATTCAGCATGTAACTAAACGTGAAGGTAAGTAGTTACTAATCATGAAGGAGTAAGACATGAATGAAACTGAATGATATGACAAAATAGCATCTGTGACAAGAATCACTAATGTGACTACATATGTGGTATTCAGTGGCATGATTGAGTCAGTGACTTGACTTGCTTTTGGTGTACTGACGCTGGTCCTTCTGTCCTCTCCTCCACCAAAACAAAATTTTCTATATTCTATGATCACTCCTCATCCTCAGTGGAAGTTTTTGGAATATCAAGAAAGACTGTGGCCAATTATGTGAAATTTCTGATATCCATCTTTAAATCATTTCTGAATGGAATTTTACATCCATACACCTAACCTGACTACCCAGTAAACATAAAACAACCTAAATTCAATCTTTCATGACACTACAGAAAGTATCTATAGTCATCCTTACTTAAACCTGCTCCTTCATTTTCTGTTTCCCCTTTTTATTCCATCTTCACCAATTTCAAGAGCTAAAACAGAAGAGCCTGGTCTACTAAACCAACGTTCACTACTGAGGAAACTAGTAAAGCATGTGTTTGGTCTCTAAATCCTGCTAGCACAGACTAACCTGACAAACAACTGCACCATGATGTAAACGCAACTAAATGGTAAAAACATGCATTGACTTTGCTTTCTATAACTCCTTGAGTGTGAAGACTTAACCCGTAAGTACAATGACTTCAGTCAATATATTCCACGGTTGTCAATTACTTTGAAAGGGTTTTTGTCATGCTTTTAGATTGTCATCAACTTAAATGTAAACAGAATCATCTCCTAGAGGCCCTAACCTTGCTCCAAGTTAATTTCCTCCAATGTCATATATTACTCAAGTTTCTTCAGCCAGCCTTGAACCAAGCTACTTTAGGGGCCGTATGCATAAAGCTTCTTAGAATTTTGCTCATTCTTATGCTTAAATTACATCTCACTTAACTGGGCAAGTTACTTAAACCTAATATGTACAAATCTGAGTTTGGATGTTATCCCTAGTAAGCTAATCATATAGCTTGCTTTCTCACAATCTAAAAATCTTTTGCACCCTGGATTAGGTTAGATTAGGTTCTATATACCAATTTTGGATTAAGGAAGCAATTACAAGAGATATGAAACCTAACTTGTTTCTTTTATATCCTATGTAGAAATGTAAATATGTACAAATCTGAGTTTGGATGCTATCCTTAGTAAGCTAATCATATAGCTCGCTTTTTCACAATCCAGAAATCTTTTGCACCTGGATTAGGTTAGATTAGGTTCTATATACCAATTTTGGATTGTGGAAGCACTTACAAGAGATATGAAACCTAACTTGTTTCTTTTATAGCCTATGTAGAAATGTAAATAACATTAACACTTTGTCAAAGTAAACATCTAGCAAAGCATTCTAAGTTATCTGTTATAAGCTGTCTGAGCACCATCTTGAGGTCATAGGTAAAGGGTCAAAAGCCAACATTTACAAGGGTAACCACTATCAACAATAAGATGACAACTTGGTGGTACAATATGGCTTTCAAATAATCTTCTTGTGCCACTTCCTTGAAGAATTCTCAAATCCTGGTGATCCTGGGCAATTTGCAACAATGTTAATTATCTTGTACTTGGCATCAAAAAACAATCTGTGTTTATACTATGGTAATTTTTTCTATTTACCTATTTACCTTCATTCACTGAAGGTGTCACTACTCTTACAAGAGTGCTATCTATAGCCCCCACAACACCAGGAAAGCTCACAATTTGCATAAATTCTCCTTGTTTTGTTTGTCTAACATCTGTCTGTGCAATAACCTTACTTACAGTAGGTTGTGTTGGTCCAAAATCATCACCATGGCACGACTGCAAAATAACGTAAGGTCATTATCACTTAGTTCTGGCGTTATAGCCATGTTCATTGCTGTAGGGCTTTCCATCTTATTTCTCACTAAATCTGAGACAAACTTTGTTCCTGCATGGTCAAATCGATATCTTCTAAGTTCCATATCATCAACCACACCCAGAACATATCTATGGGCCTAAAAGCTTTCAGGTGAACAAGTCTCTTGTCATATAACTATGTTTACATTGCATAGCAAATTCTTAACTAATTACGAGTCCTCCCAGTTTTTTTTTCAATTTGGTCATCTGCTAAGCAAATACTTAAGCATAAAGCAGCTTTCAGTAACATGCTTAGTAAAATTCTTAAAGTTAAGTAAAATGCTTTAGAGTTATACTTAAGCATTCTAAGAAGTTTTATGCATACCGGCCCAGGGACAGAGTAATATACAGTGCCGATTGTTTTAGGTATGGTGCTGGTTGTTTTTGGTATGGTGCCAGTTGTTCTTGATACGGAAATGACTGTTCTAGATGCAATGCCCGTTGGTACGGTGCCAGCTATTCTTGACACAGAATTGACTGTTCTTGGCACAGCGCCTGTCGTTCAAGGTCCAGCATTGATTGTTAAAGATATAGTACCAGTTGTTCAAGGTATGAAGCTGATTTTTCAAGGTCCAGTGCTGATTGTTTAAGTATGGTATTAGTTATTTTTGGTATGACACTGGTTGCTCTGTGTAAAGTGCCTGTCTCTAGTTTTAGTGTCAGTTTTTCTAAACATATTACCAGTTGTCATAGATATGGTGCCGAGTGTTTCAGGTACAGTGCCAGTGTTTATAGTGCAACGCCTGTTGATCTGGGTATGGAATCGCTTGCCATCGGTATGGCACCAGTTGCTATAGATATGATGCCGGTTGTTTAAGATCTGGATGTTCTAAGTACAATGCTACTTGTTCCAGGTACACTTAGTGCTTTTAAGTATGTTGTCAGTTGCTATGGGTAATGCTCGGTTGTTAAAGGTACAGTGCCAGTTGTTATAGGTATACTGTTGGTTGTCACAGATAGGGAATTGGCTGTTCTTAGTGGTGCCAGTTGCACTTGGTACAGAATCGGCTGTTCTGGGTACGAAACCATTTATTTACACCGTACTTGCCCAGCTTAAGGTTTATGGCATTTTTCTGATGATGTAAATTCTTCCTTAGAAATACAGATACACTGGATTACCTCCAAAACAATACATTACTTCGCAACTTCTACTGCAGCCATCATCCTTCCCCACGATGCTAATGTGTGATTCCAAGTGAAACCCTGGGTGGGGGCCGATCCTGATCCATGGGAGTGGGCCAGCCAGCCAGGCAAGCCACATCATCAGGCAGCTGAGGCACCCGTTAAGCACACCTGACTATATCAGGCAGTGCCACACTGCGTCACTTCCTCACACTAATTCTTATCCACCTCACAATCAGCCTTGCATTCCGTTACTTCCTCCCTTAAGTGTGCAAATGCGCACCAAAGTGCCTTTGTATTTTTCTTTTTGTTTGTATGCGATATGTCTATTTTTAGGAAGGCACTTTGCTCTTGCTCTGCCTTACAGCAAAATCTTGTCTCTCAGTCATTCTCTTTGCACAAATTCATGCACTGTCGTGAAACAGGCGAGTAAATAAACGTGGGACAGTGGGGGAGTAGGAAAGAATGACCGACGGAGCTGGACAAACCACCTGTTGTCGCCACCAGTGACATCAGCAAGTACATACAGTAAAACCAAAGATCAGATGGCGTAGATCCAGTCATCACGCTCCTCTCTATTGTTTGGAAATTCCATTATATTCACTATTTCCTAAGGAACAGAGAAGGTAATCACGCAACATACATGAATATATTCGTAAAGAAAAAATATTGGTATAAGGACCCATACGGAAAAAAAAGGTCATTTATCAATATACAAACAACTATGAATTCGTATGTTATAAACTTTCAAATTATTCAAATCAATCGTGTGATAACCTATCAATAATTTTATCATAACAAACACAACCTGGAATTTTATAATAATTGTTTTACAATGATGCACATCTAAAAATGTGTCTTTTTCCCCCACCCAAAAATGTGGCTTCATTTTCACACACCGTTACAACACTGGGAAAGCCGCAAAAAGATGTATGCATGTTCCCTGTTTCAACCTTTGAGTCCTAGTTCTATTCTCCTTTTTACAAGGTGATAATACCAGAATGGAAGATTTACAGCCTCTCTGCCAGTATGGAAAAAAAGGGTCTATTATTTCTCA
>JAUTXX010314108.1:0-13754 GCA_032273605.1 Panulirus laevicauda | reverse complement strand
AATCACCAGTCCTTTTTCAGCACATAAATCTACAAGCTCTTCACCATTTCCATTTACAACACTGAACACCCCATGCATACCAATTATTCCCTCAACTGCCACATTACTCGCCTTTGCATTTAAATCACCCATCACTATAACCCGATCTCATGCATCAAAACCACTAACACACTCACTTAGCTGCTCCATGTATGGATGACTGAAAATACACTATGGGTGAATGACAACAAATTTATGGATATCACAAATATTTCTAATCAATACTTAATTCAATTATACATAAGACTGATAATAAAAGTTGTCAAACAAATATTGCCTATGTTCAGTCAAGCTCCCTTTAATCTAATACTTCATTATTTGTCTCTTTAAAAAAGAAAGAGCTCCATGCCATAAAACAGTGAAGGTCTCACTGAAGTAATTTCTAACCCCTAAATCGATAACTTTGTCTGATGATCATGTTAAGGTCTCCCATTATCACATGGTTTAACTTTTCCTACCTGTTTAAATATGCACCTGAATTACTGTATTGCTAGTAGCCTATAATGGTCTCTTCCTTCGTGTAGGAGGTGTAAATTCTGTTTTCCTCCACACCTATGCAACCCCCTTTATTGACAGACAAATCTTGCATACATGGTGTCCAAACAGAAAATACAAAAGACTGTTGGGTGATCTAAGTGATAAGGAGGAAAATGTATTATAAGAATTACCTAAATAACTCAAACTAAAATAACATGAAAATTTTAAAGAAATAAGTGAGTAAAGGCAACAATTTTAGCCAGATTAAATAAGAAGCCGGGAGGTCAGCACAGAAAGCACTCCCACCACTGCTAGACTTAAGTCTTTTTTCACAATATGTATGTTACATAACAACTGTGCCTAGTTTTCTCTTTATGTATGTTACATAACAACACAACTGTGCCTAGTTTTCACAATATGTACGTTACATAAAAACTGTGCCTAGTTTTCACATTATGTATGTTACATAACAACTGTGCCTAGTTTTCTCTTTATGTATTACTGGGGTAATGGAAAACTATGGTAATGGATGATAGGTAAAGATTAAGAGAATTTTTCCATAGAAAGAAATACCTCCAATAGCCCTCTAATATGTACTTGCCACATATAATCTTCACACTCTTATTTACTGTGTAAAGTGTAATATTTCTTATTACATTCATGTTATCACCACTGTTGCTGTGCCTGTATATGAAATAAGAGCAGTGTGTGAAACTAAGTTCAATATAAAGGAAAGATCCTTCAATATCCTCTCCACACATGAAAGCCAATTTTCCTCCTCACACTGATCTTTAGTGTAAAAGATGTAATATTTGTAAGTATATTCATGTTATCTATTAGGAAAGCTGTGCCTGTGTATGAAATAAAAGTTGTGTGAAAATATGTTCAAGAAAAGAAAAGAATCATCATCTATTCTTCCTCTATCATTGGGAGCTGCTAGATGTGTCATCCACACCCTTCTCCACCCATCACTAAGTAGGGAACCAGGCTAACACAGACACATAAATATTCATTTTTCAGTCTTTTCTTACTTCTGACTGACAATAAAGGAAAAAAGGGATGAACATGGGAGTGAATACTGCTGTTTAAAGGTTAACTTTTAACACTGACTAAAGGTGGCTGTTGTAAATTAAACAACAAAAATGAATGCATCTAATTTCTCTGTTGGAGTGCAGGCCTTTTCTACCGATAACTTAATCATTATTGTCCACGTCAAAAAACACCATTCACAGTATGTTTTCTACCTCTTACAACAATAATTGTGCACCCTTGTCAAGTCTTGTGAATCGGCTGATATATCCAGCCACTTCTTGTTTTTAATGAGAAAACAATGGCTGATTTCCCAATGTCTCTTTTATGTGTGGCCTTGGCATACTTATAAACAATGGGAGGATTAGCAAATGAAACACTTCATTAACTAAGTTGTCACATTTTTGTCTAGGGCTGTTTTCACTATGAAAATAATTTCTTTATGTAAATATAACACTAGGCATTACAAGGAAACAAGACCAGTGGACTGATAACAACACTTTCGTTACTAACTGTCAACTTTGGAAATCTACTTCTTTTCAATCTTTCCAAGTTAAATGGGGTGAGTAACCTAAAACTACCTGAATAAATCGGTCCACCTTTGCAATATATCATTTCAAGGAAATTCCCTTATGCTCAATGGTGGTTAACCTTAGCTGAGTGCAAAGAATTTTTTCAATAAAGCTAACCAGATATCCAAAATTATCAAACTACAATAATAATACCATACCTCTCAATATACCATCTGATTATGGATAAACAAGACACCCACATTGATAAAGCTAAAATGCACAGAAAGGATATTCACCAAGTTCAAAAGTTTAACTACAAATTGAAAATTGTGGATTTAAGTCCTACTCAAATCTAATCAGTGGTGTGCCCCCATTCAAATGGATGTACATAGGTATCTGACCCAGGATATCAAAAAATTAGAGGAAGTTGGATGTAAAGTTATCTATCATGCCTCTGTTATATGCCATATACAGAAAAAGTGATGGCGTACATGACTGTACTTCCTCAATGTCAGGCTAATGTGAAATGGGGGGAAAAATAAGAAGAAAGAAGAGAATCCAAGCTCACTGGATCTACTTAACCCCTCAAGGATCCAGCCATGGAAATTTAGGAAGGTTCCAAGGACTAAGGTTTATCAAAGAATTTAAAAAATCTTCTGTACTTATCAATTGGATATACCACATAAAGTTTGATTAAAAAAAGGAAAATCTGGTTAATATTCCATAGCTGTTGATGCAAACACATAACTTTGGTGTCCTGTACGAGCTCAACTTATCACATGTCTGTTGACTTTTGCGGACTCATACATCATCTTGGCACCACAAATGGATTAACAATATACAGAGGACTTATCCCACTATCAATACTTCAACATCTGCCAAATTAATATCATTAGTCAGTGCCCCAAAGACAAAAACCAATTAGCTACTTAATATCAACATATTTTACTGTACCATACTATAGTAAATCACTTTTTTACTATCAGATATACATTTATGCAGCAACTGCAACTGAACACACACTATGTATATTCACTTACACATAAAGATAAACATACATACAGTGGTACCACAAAAACCTCTCTGCTTGGTTTTGCTTTTAAGGGCATTAGTCAAAATACATAAGATTAACAATGACAATTCTTGTGTTTCACAACTTTATCAATCATCAGGCAGTGGATGTACTGCCTTATAAGTATGCTGAATAAGAAAAGCCATTTTGCTGTGAAATGCCGTGATAAGCATATTACATGTTAATGTTCCTATGATAAGTTTTGAATGGAAGATTCAGATTATTTCTTTAAAATTCCTAAAAACCAGCTCTAGCTGGTTAACTTCATTATCTAATTCCCAACAATATACTGAGAGTACTTAACCTGTGGAGAAAAACTATTACTGATTTATATATATCCAGTGTGTCATGGAAAAGAAACCAAGAAAGCTATGAGCAGGGTGTCGAAAATGCTCACTCTTGCAATATCTCTTTCCACACATAGAATCATAGGAGGGAGCCGAGTCCAGGGCTCAGTTGTCTGCTCCTGATACAACCTTGCTAAGGAAGGAAAAGCAAGTAGGTATACACAGAAATGCCTCCCTATACAGTTTACCAGCACATGGTTTTAGTATAAACATTATCCATGAATGAATAAATGAAGTAATGTCAATGTGAAAAATCTTACAAAATGAAACAATGTCGGTGAAAAAATCTTATAATAGTGGGCAATCACTAGTGAGCAATCATTTGCTTGCAAGTGGTAGGACTCCCTAAAGCAGATGAATGTGGCCAAACAATGTTAATACAACTCGGATTCATGTGTCATAACATTATGCATAACCTCCTCAAAACTCCTATGAATGGAAGCACCCATGTGGGTCTTGTGCTTCTGGCAAGAACAGCTGGAAAAGCATTGGAGGTAAAATTTGAATGTAAATGTAGAGTCACAATTCTTGGCTTGCCTGCCACATCACCTGTAGTTCTAGGCTTGTGTGCTACATCAGCCATAGTTCATAGCTTGCCAATAACATCAACCATAGTTCTAAACTTGGCTGCTACTCCAGCCATACTTCTTTGCTTGCCTATTACATCAAGTGTAGTTCTTGACTTGCCTGCTACATCAACTGTAGTTCTTGGATTACCTGCTACATCAACTGTAGTTCTTGGCTTGCTACTACATCAACTGTAGTTTTTGGCTTGCCTGCTACATCAACCACAGTTCTTGAATTGTCTGCTACATCAACCATAGTTCTTGGCTTGCCTGCTCCACCAACCATAGTTCTTGGCTTGCCTACTCCAACATCCATAGTTCTTGGTTTGCCTACTACGTCATAGTTCTTGGCTTGCCTGCTCCACCATCCATAGTTCTTGGTTTGCCTACTACGTCATAGTTCTTGGCTTGCCTGCTCCACCAACCACAGTTCTTGGCTTGCCTACTACATCATAGTTTTTGGCTTGCCTTCTATATCAACCACATTTCTTGGCTTGCCTGCTACATCAATCATGTTCTTGGCTTGCCTGCTACATCAATAATCGTTCTTGGATGCCTGCTATATCAACGATAGTTCTTGGCTTACCTGCTACATCAATCAAAGTTCTTGGCTTGCCTGCTACATCAACCATAGTTCTTGCTTTGCCTGCTAGATCATCTGTAGTTCTTGGCTTGTCTGCCAGACCAACCATAGTTCTTGGCTTTTCTACTATATCAACCATAGTTCTTGGCTTGCCTGTTATATCAGATGTAGTTCTTGGTTTGCTTGCTATGTCAACCGTAGTTCTTGGCTTGTCCGCTACACAGTAATGATATTTTTCCAACAGTAAAGCACCGGTTTCGGTATTTACCATATATGTATAAATTTTCTATCCCTGGGGATAGGGGAGAAAGAATACTTCCCACATATTCCCTGCATGTCGTAAAAGGTGACTAAAAGGGAGGAAGCTGGGGGCTGGAGATCCTTCCCACCTGTTTTTAATCATTTTAAATTTTCCAAAAAAAGAAACAGAGAAGGGGACCAGGTGAGGATATTTCCTCTAAGGTTCAGTCCTCTGTTCCTCTGTTATTAACGCTACCTTGCTAACCCGGGAAATGGTGAATATGTATGAAAAAAATGTATAAATTTTTACATATTTACATTATACGCTTTTCTCCTTTCAGTGACTGCTTTTTGTATGGTACATTTCAAAACATGAATTCTAAAACACCTTATTCCTTATCACAATTGATTTCACTGTCTTTTCCAGTACATATTGCATTATCATGCATGTAGTTATTTTCTACATCACAAAACACAAAAATTTCATCTAGCATAGTGTTGGTAAATTTGGACAGCCTTCTGCTTGGAGATGTCAGCTGTGTTTCCTACAGCTTTGTTTTTGTCATTATCTTGTCTATACAATCACTATCAAAATACTCTTCAGTAGTAGTCCAACTACTCAGAATTTTCACTGACAGAACAAACATCTGTTATACCTGAATCACATCTTTCAAAAGCAAATTGTGTAGGACTGAAAGTTGGCAGCATCTCATCATGCCCACAAGGGGAGTGGTGGATGTGAAAAAGCATCTCTTCTCCTCATGCCGGGACTGGGAATATCATCTTCACTGCTGGCAATATAAGACTCTTCTTTCTCCTACCTTTGATCTTCAACTCCACGAAAATGAAACTGACTTGATTCACTATCACTATGCTCTTAAATGTTCAAGTCAAGCATACCTTATAAGTCCACTTAATAATTTGTGCTTCCTTATAAGGCTTGTGTGAGGCAAAGTTGTTAGACTTTACACTTTGGCGTTTTAATGGTTACAGGCCAATTGTGAGAAAAAATGGACTAATGTATAAAAATGCCAATTGTGTGAAAAAATGGACTAATGTATAAAAATTCCTTCTGAAATGCCAATAAATGAATTCTGCATGATTAGCATCCCTATAGCCACATGCAGACTTCTTCAAAATGAAATCCCAAACATCCTTCAAGAAGTGCGCTCCACATAGTGGATTATCAGCAGTCAATGGGTTAAACTTTTAATCAAACCTCTTGTATATCTACAATGCAGTACATAGTGGCCCTCATAACAAATCAATTATGAGTGTTTCTGAGCCATGAATTGATTTTTGGCTTATCTACAGTGGTTTAATGAGATGCCTAAAACCTCATCCTATAATTACCAGCATCCAACACTCACCTATACCCCTGTTCACCACATGGGATTGGATAAGCAATCAGCCATTAAATCCAGAGCTATTTGATTTTGACACCAGTGATGGATTTAAAAAAAAACACAGTTGAGTTGCAGATGATTGGAGTAAACAGGACATTTTCAAAATTTTTTTCCATGATTTGATAATGCAATAAATAAACAAATATTACAGATATAAAGTATACTGCACTATCAATAAACAAATATCACAGATATAAAGTATAAATATAAGTGATTTACCAACATAAGAGCTTCATAAGTGGAAGAATATAACAGCAAGACAACTGTTTTTCTTGTTACATGTGATATTGAAAAAAAAAAAAAAAAGATTACTAGTCAACAGGCCCACTCATTTACACATCAGTGTTTCCTTCAGTGATGTCAAATGACTGCAGTTGCTGAGAACACTGGAAGGAGACCAACCATAACATGGTATCACTTTTATCACAAGGCAGACATAAACAGAGCACTGTGATATAAGGGAACAACAGACTGGCCACTGCCGATCAGATGAGGTTACATACCCAGAACAAATGATCACTCGTCCCTTTCCTAAGACCCTTCCTGTGACTTAAATAAAAAAAAAAAAAAACTTGTTTTCAGTGTATTCAAGTAAATTAATGAAGAAAGAATGATGGTGTAAAGACACAGGATACTGCTGTAGTGAGTGATGTAGCTTTCTCCTTGATTCCCTGTTTAGAGGAATATCACACCCTGAAAGTAATATACACAAAAACTAAAATGATAGTACATAGCAGAATCTGAATGTACTCTGTAAGTGGAGTAAATCTGTTTCAAAATATAACTAAATGCAGAAAATTTAATAAATTTGTTTTGGCAACAGTAAAATTATCAAACCAGCTGGACTACTTCTGAAGTATATAACACCGCATCACATAAGGCCACAGACTTAGGATGCTTGTCCCAAATCATCCAAAGCCACAATGTGAATCTGTACACTAGAAAATAAGTGATCTTTATGAAGAATAAACATATAATACATCCATCTAAAATATATAGCATGAAAAATAAGAAAACTTGAGAGTAGTATCAACATCCCTGGCAATTCATTTTGAAATATTGTAAAATGACCATCAATACTGTAAATATAAGAAATCTGAGTTAGGGTTCTTTGTATAAACAACTTAAATCATTAGGTTATAAAGAGAAATGTACATCAAAACAAAATGGCTGAAGTGGTGGCATCACCAACCATAGGAAATACTGTAAATACTAAGCTATGCACTAGTACTAATACTGTAAATACTAGGCTATGCACTAGTCAGTACTATCTCATCAAAACTGCTCTCCATGGGCAAGTTGATGCTCTTATCATTTATTTCTTTGTTGTTTTATGCTCTATCGTTTCACAAAAATCTGGTTTTCCCCTTTCTTGAAAAATATCCATTTTCACATGTACCAGAAAATTTGTGTGCTTAATGGTTAAGTATTAAGATCACTTGTAATGGAGGTGAAATTATGGAGAACATGGAATGAATTTTGAAAGTTTAGATTAAATATCAAGCAGAGTAATGTCCTATTATACGATTATCATTCAACATCTCTGTGTATATTCTTAAAATGTTCCATTACAAGTATAGTTAGGTTGGTGAAAGGACAAGAGATAAGGAAGGAGTAACAATACTCCTGAAGCAGTAGTTGTTGGAGTGTGTCAACACTGTAAGTAAGTAAATTCTAGATTGATGTAGGAAAAAATCAGAAGTGGGCAGAGAGAGACGGGTGCTTACTAGTGCTAATACACCTGGGCATGAGAAGAAAGATCATGAGAGATAAGTGTTTTGGGAGCAGCTGAGTGACTGTGTCAAGAGTTTTGATCCAAGACACCAGGGATTTGTGATGGGTGATTTGAATGCAAAGGTGAGCTATGTGGAAGTTGAGAGTATGATTGGAAGGCATGGGTCATTCAGTGTTATTAATGGAGATGGTGAACAGCTTGTGGAGTTGTGTGTCGAAAAAGAACTGGTGATTGGGAATACCCTGTTTAAAAAGTGGGACACACACAAACATACATATATGAGTAGGAGGAAAGATGGTTAGCAGGCATTTTTAGGTTACATATTAATTGACAGGTATGAAAAAGATACTTTGGATGTAAACATGCTCAAAGGAGCAATTGGTGGGATGTATGATTACTAGTTTTTGGTGGTGTGGGTGAAGAATTGTGGAGGTTTTCAGAAAAAAAACAAAAAAACCAGAAGAGAGTGGTGAGAGTAAGTGAGCTTGGAAAATGGACTTGTGTGAAGAAACACCAAGACAGATTGGGTGTTCAATGACAGAAAGTGAGTAAATAAAGCTATGTGATTGGGTGAGGAATGGTATTTAGGGAAGCAGTGATGATATGTGCAGGAGATGCATGTGATATGTAAAAAGTCATAGAGATGGGCACATCAGAAAGGGTAGTGCAGGGTGGGATGAAAAAGTAAATTTGCTTGTGAAGGAGAAAAGAGATATGTTTGGGTGTAAGTTACAGGGAAGAACTGCAATTCATTGGAGAGTATATCAAAGAAAGTAGCAAGAGGTCAAGAGGAAGGGGAAGGGGCTGACAAGAGGGCAAAGGAGAGTTGGAGTGAGCAAGTGTTAGTTAATCTAAAGAGAATAGGATGTTTTGGAAGGAGGTTAATAATGTGGAAAAAACAAAAGAACAAATAGGAACATCAGTGAAAGGGCAAAAGGAGAAGTGGTAACAGGTAGTGATGAAGTGAGGGGCTGGAGTGAGTATTTTAAAGGAATGTTGAATGAGTTTGATGTTAGGGTGGGGTATGCAGGGTGTTAAGGTCAGGATGGTATGCGAAGTGAAAGTCATGAAGAGTGGTTTCGTGAAGAAAGTCTTATGTATGATGACATGTGGCAAGGCTGCGGAAGTGGATGGGATTGCAGCTGAATTGATTAAGAAAGGGGATGACTTTTTTGTTGATTGGTTGGTTAGGATTTTCAACGCACGTATGGATTACTTTGAGAAGCCTGAGGATTGGCAGAATATACAGTGCCACAGTATAAAGGCAAGGGTGATAATGGTGTGTGTTTAATTCACAGAGGCATAAATTTATCAAGTAAGTTGTACGGGTGGGTAGTGATTGAGAGGGTGAAGGTATGTACTGAGCACTAGACTGATAAGGAGCAGTGAGGTTTCAAAAGTGGTTAAGGATGTGTGGATCATGTGTGTGCTTGAATGAATATGCATGAAAAATACTAAGAGAAACAGAAAGATTTGTAAGTGGCATTTATGGATCTGGAGAAAGCATATAATAGGGTTGATAAAGATGCCTAGAGGAAGGTCTTAGGAGTGCATGGATGAAAGCTGCTAAAACATTTAGAAGTCTTTATCAAGGTTGCAAAGCATGTGTTTGAGTAGGAAGAAAGGAGAGTGAATGGTTTCAAGTGAAGGTTGGTCTATGGAAAGGATGTGTGATGTCACCATGGTTGTTTTGTGATGTCACCATGGTTATCTAATTTGTTTATGGATGAGGTACCGAGGAAGGTTAATATGGGAGTCTTGTAGAAAGGGACAAATATGCAGTCAGTAGGAGATGAGGAGGCCTGGGATGTGAGTCAGTTGTTGTTTACTGATTAAACAGAACTGGTGGCAGATTAAAGTGAGAAACTGCAGAAATTGGTGACTGAGTTTGGAAGAATGTGTGAAAGGCAGAAGTTGAGTAAATGTGAATAAAAGCAAGGTTATTAGGTTTAGAAGGGTTGAGGGACAGGTTAGTTGGAGTGTGAGCAATGGAGAAAAATTGGAGAAAGTGATGTGTTTTAGATACCTGGAAGTGGATATGGCAGCGAATGGAACCATGGAAGTGGAAGCGATTCATAGAGTGGGTGGGGGGTCCTGGGAGCACTTAAGAACAAGTGGAAGAGATATCGTTATTTGGGAAGGCAAAACTGCATGTTTAAAGGTATAGCTGTCCTTACAATATCATTTGAATGTGAGACATTGGCTGTTAATGAGGCTGTATGGAGGCAGGTGAATGTGATGGAAATGAAATGTTCGAGGACAAAATGTTGTGCGAATTGGTTTGATCGAGTAAGTAATGAAAGACTACAGAGATATATGGTAATAAAAAGAGTGTGGTTGAGAGAGTTGAGGAGGGTGTGCTGAAGTGGCAAGAGTGAGGAAAAGTTGACAAAGAGGATGTAAAAGTCAGAACTGGAGGGAACACAAAGAACGGGGAGACCAAATTGCAGATGGAAAGATGAAAGGAAAAAGGTTTTCAGAAATTGGGGCCTGAACATGCAGTTGTGTGAAAGTTGTGTATAGGATAAAGTGTAGTGGAATGATGTGATATACAGGGGTTGAATGCTGTCACTGGATTGAACTAGGGCATGTGAAATGTCTGAGGTAAACCTGGTTGTGCATAGGAAGCTATGGTTTTGGTGCATCACACATGACAGCTTGAGAATGGATGTCAGCAGATGTGGCCTCTCTTCCTCTGTTCTTGGTGCTACCTTGCTAATGCAGGAGACAACAATCACATATGAAAAAAAGAACAATGAATTCCTGACCCTTTGTTTACACAACTCCATCATGCCTTCCCAACCTCCAACAGCTTGACAAGCAAGATCATATCTGGGTAAGTGGTTTTTCACATCATAGTACACTTAAGTACCTTACTCAGATCAACACTGTACTTGTATGTTTCATGACATTTTATTCATATTTTTGTGTGAAAAATGTGAAATTTATAGTCTCTGGAATTTAATCCCTTTTTTCCCATTGTATCCTACGGTATGTAAGTTTTTAACAATATGGTTTTTACCTCAAGTTGCAGGGAATATCTATATACAAGTGTATACTCTCCCAAAAAAGAATCAGACCCCAGGCCTGATGCAGTTGTAGATTATTAGAAACTTCAGGCCCAGATGGCCAATAGTTTTTTGGGAGAGTATGCATATGTAAGTGTATCTGTATGCTGCTGCTTCCAACTGTTCCCATGTGGATATCAGCTACATGAAAATCTATTGCTGTCACACCTGTTTTCCTTGTACTCTCAAGCTTAACAATTCTTTTCTTTTTATTCTTTCCCTCATCTTACAGCCCTACCACCTATACAACCTGCATCTACACACACATGAGGAGCTCAATCTAATTCTTCTTGCATTATCTTTCCATACCTATTACCTTAGAATTCATCTGAGATGGCCATTACTGAAGCAATCTGCAGCCCATGCTTTGTTAACCACTATCATAAAAGGGGGAGAAAAAAAAAATACTTATTTACACTTAGTCTATGTGTTTCTTTTGTGATGATGTTTTTGGTGTGGGGAGTGAACTTCAAGTGAGATGAATATGGACCGGATATTGCAACCAGGAATGGAATCTATCTGCTTGACTTTGGGTGGCCCATAAATGCATCACGGTCAGGAACACTAACTACTACACTATGGAGGTTGGTTAAAGCGATCTAAGACATGATGTTTGAGGTCAGTGTGTAGTGTGATTGTGGAATGGTTGGGTATGAAGACAAGTTGTTTAAGTGAGTGGGATATTTTGCTTGATTCTGTTGTGTAACAGTATTTAAGAGAGTCCAAATATTACAGATAGTGGTAGTAAGAGGAGGGAGAGTTGGGTTGTTTGGAGGGTTATAGGATTGTTATCATGCTGTCGTATTTACAGAAGCTACAAAATTTTGTAGCACAGTCAGGAGTGGTTGATGAAATCTGTCAGTACTTAGACTGCTATAGGGTTAAACTGTTCTTTAAACATTCAATTGCACTGTTTGTGTCACTGAGAGTGAGAAGTAGGTGGATAATTGTTTTGAGATGGGTTCTGAGCCCTCAGAATACTAACCAGCTACGTATCTGAACAAGAAAAAGAATTCCTTAGCATCCTCTACTACGTCCTGGAAACCCCACATAATCAAAATCACAAAGTTTGCTTCCCTAAAGCTGGGAGTGCTGTATAGATGCTGTAATCATTTTTCTTGTGAGCAGCCGTTTCACATCTCGAGGGGTTTTCTTCACCCAAGCATGGAACACTGCTTAAACATCTGGAGTTGCTTATCCTCCATCTCTCTATCAAATACTGTGGAACCTAATACCTCCTGTCTCATTAATTCTCCTAGCATGACCTCTCTTCAACCTTCCCTTTCTGCATGCTGTGATGTTGCCATTCTCTCTCCAACGCTCTCATAAATTATCTACACATGTCCTCTTCCCCAAAGGGTTTGGGCCCAAAGCATGCATTTACTTGACACTTCCCACAGTTTCTGTATGGAGACTGGCCACTCAAGGACTGGGTGTTATGATGCCTCCTTCTTCCCCTTAGGATGTGGGATTCTATACCTTCTTTTGTCTTTTTCTCTTCATACAACCTTTCTTCCTTAAAGAGACAGGTCTACAAATACTTTCAGGGCTCTTGTTGGGGCATGTAATCTACTTATGCCATGTTTAGTGTGTGTGTGTGGGTGAGTGTGCATTTTCCACCCACCTGCCTGGTCTTCCATCCTACCAAAAGTATATATAACACAGCTGCAAACCACAGAAAAAAGAGCTGCTTTGCAACGATAAACATTCAACATCTATGCAATGAAACAGAGATCCTACCAATATAATCTCATCTCAAAATGCTTGGTACTCACTTTTATGCAACAGTACTAGATCCCTCCCACCCAAACCATTCCATAATTAATCGCTAGCCCCAAAGTAACAATAAAATGCTTAATCCTACCTCACACTTCAGTAAACTCTACTCACATATCCCACAACCCCTAACAAATATAACACTGACAAACACATACACACTGAAATAACCTAACGAGCATGAGCACCAAACAACCACCCTCCCAACTAAGCCTTAAACCCTGACCCATTAGACGAACGTCCATCAAAAGCCATTTTCCAAAAGCACACAAGTCACACATGCTCATCTGTGCTCCGGAGAGCACCTATCCCTGCAACACTATTAACACCTTTACAACATATCCCAATTTGTAATACCCACAATGTAACTACCATAATGAAAACATTGATCACTTACTACTCAATTGCCCTGCACTCTCTGCAAACAAACGTACTCACAGCATCACCACACTATATAACCCATGGCCTGAACCGCAGTCAGGGCAGGCTTCCTGAATGCTGCTGGAGCTCCATAATGATAGAAGGATCTCCTGGGGCAGGAGGAAAGTAGTAGCGATGCAATTTCCTGTGGGGTGGGGTAGTAACAGGAATGGATGAAGACAAGCAAGTATGAATACGTACATGTGTATATATATGTCTGTGTATGTGTATGTATATGATGATATGTATATGTGCATGTATGGGCATTTATGTACATATATATATGTGATTGTATATGAGTGGATGGGCCATTCTTTGTCTGTTTCCTGGCGCTACTTCGCTGATGCGGGAAACAGCGATTAAGTATAATAATAATTTCTTTTCTTTCATACTATTCACCATTTCCAGCGATAGCGAGGTAGCGTTAAGAACAGAGGACTGGGCCTTTGAGGGAATATCCTCACCTGGCCCCCTTCTCTGTTCC
>JAUTXX010314107.1:2081-24470 GCA_032273605.1 Panulirus laevicauda | reverse complement strand
ACACACACACACACACACACACACACACACACCTTCCAGCATTTTCGCCTTTGCTGAAGAAATTGATCTTCTGTGAAGCAGGACAGTAATAGAGATTTTAAACGACAGAAAACGACCGGGGAGCTGTTACTGGTCAGTGTCTCTGTACACGAAAGTGATGAACTGAAATGCATTCGTGTCCAACTCCTACGAACAGCACTGGGTGAAGTCTGACCTGCGTGTGAATCATTACGAAAAGTTACTCAAATAGAAGAGAAGACGCGATATATTTGCTGATTTTCATATATTTTTTTTTCGTAAGTGTGTTTGCAACGTGATGATACCCTTGGCTTTTCAAAAGCGTCTGTCTTCCTCTCATGAAATAATTTAATCAACAAATACGTATCCGTAAGTCTAGCTTTTACTGTAGTGCTAATTACATTTCAGTGTGAAGTCGTTTGATAAAGTTACAAGAGATGGAGAAGATTCATAAAGCATTGTCTTTTCTATTCGATCCTGTATTGCCTTATTGTGTTTGACAATCTGTCTTTTGTTTCAAGTTTATACTGAGGGTATCATCGCTATAGAGGGTAGTCGTTTATACACACCTCGCCTCAGTAACCCCTTCTTGCTTCTGTAAATCTAAGTCTCGTACACGTTGTTCTCCGTCAGTCATGAGAGTATCCCTATTTCTTGGGGTGAGGCGCGGCTCGTGTCCAGGGGCCATGGAATCTACAATGTTTAAGTTTCTTGTTACCGGAGTCAGACAAGACCTGACGTGGTGTAAAGATAGAGATGAACGTCTTCGATTAGCTTCCAAACATAGATATGCCAAAGAAAATTCTTCAAGACCATAAACACTAAAGATTCATGTAGGTTTAAAAGAATTCGCTTTTATAAAAAGATCGAAGGCTTGTCTCGTGCTATCAGGAAGACAGGGGACAAAAAAAACTTAATGGACGCAACGATTTCAATTTGTTGGTGTTGATGACCATCATGTCAGTAAATTCGTTACAGTAAATAGATCAATGTCCCACCTCTAGCTGTCGCTTTAAAGGAGTTTAGGTCACATTAGGTTAGGTTAGGTTACTTGGGCTTGTGTTGTCTATATTTCATAAACCACGGATTTGCTACGGATGGAAACACAGCACCAAACCATGAAACGTAACACGCTGTAACTTAACGTTCCTCTTAAGTGATTACAGCCGGTGGATTACAGTTCTAACAGTAATGAATTCCTTAATGAGATTTTCCTTGATAATGGTGCTCGAATTGCCCCATTACTTAAGAAAACTTTTACCCGGGAAAGTTTGCGTGTTTCTTTATCGTTCAGTCTCGGCTCCTGCTATGGATCAGCTTTTTTCCCTCACTGGACACCAAGATGTTGACCGTCTTCCTCAGCGACCGTTAGAATTCAACCAAGTCCCAGTTTCTGTTATGATTTAACCAGCAAGAGGCAACAGGGAGGCCTGTATCAGGATCAAGGATCCCGCTGAACCAGCCACATACCCCGACAATGTGAGGTTCCAGAGCGAAGGTAAGGTTGAACGGATTTTTAGCCTCCAGAATCATTC
Organism: Panulirus laevicauda; assembly: GCA_032273605.1. Classification (NCBI taxonomy): domain Eukaryota; kingdom Metazoa; phylum Arthropoda; class Malacostraca; order Decapoda; family Palinuridae; genus Panulirus; species Panulirus laevicauda. Next base: position 22,917 of record JAUTXX010314107.1, on the reverse strand, counting down.
GGCAAGAATCTTTGACCTTACATTAAGACATGATGCTGGTGGGGGTTTTGCTGTCAGTGTGCGCGCGCGCATTCTACTCTGGCCCGCACTCTACTCTGACACTGTGGATACCAAATAGATATTGAAGCAGTTTTGAAACAACAGTAACTACGAAAACTGGTGGTATTTGAAAACCCAAAGGAGGAGTGAAAGCTATCAATTTAGCCGTGTCAGCAACAATACAGCGATTGTAACACTGCCAGTTATTCTAAAACCTCTGATCGTTGCTGACACACACACACACACACACACACACACACACACACACACACACACACCCCGAGACTAGATAGACGTAGCTACTCCACACTTACGTGTTGTCTCCTCTGAAACGAGATGTTAACGGCGGATAAAGAGACTCTCTTGATATTATCAAGGAAGCTTCTACTTCCAGATGAGTTTGAGCATCTAAGTGTGAAACTATTTGATTTACGTTAAGGGTCGCGTCTGTCATCACTTATTTGTTCTACCTACGGTGTGTGTGTGTGTGTGTGTGTGTGTCGCGTAACGCATTTTGTTCAGACTTGTCATGTGACTGTACTACCCCGCGGCGTATTACAGTAAGAGCAACTTTGTTTCTCCTTAAGTGGATTAGTCGACCTTACGTCGTCCTCTTGCACCAGAATATCTTTTTTTTTTACTCAGTTGATAACAGCGCTGAAGTAATTCGCGTTCCCATGTAAATAATCAGACTCGTACATCAGCGTTGTAGATATTATCCTGGTAAAGTTCATACCTATGGGTACAGTACCTTCCTGTATATGATATGTGTTACAGTACGACCTGTTTAGAGTCTTATATTGTCATCTGCAGCTGGGAGGCACTGCCAGGCAAGATGGAGTTTGAGTTTGATGATTGTATAACCATTTTCTATCATCAGCGAACAACCAATCCTATTTTCTTGCTATAGTTTCGGCGAGAAGATTCACTGAAGGAAACCCCTCTAAGAATACAACGAACATTTATCATTATTTTCTACCGAATTATGTCATCAGTATCTGGATACATCAAAAACGAATCATGATGAAGACACCGTCAGTCTTGCACACAAAAGGCATCCAGTCAGCCGCGGGACCCAAGCTGAAACCCACAACCCATAAGTAGAACCCAGAAGCAACTGGCTCGTGGCCAGGATGTTCGCAAGGGAGGGACGAAACCGAACATTTTGCCAATTCTTACTGAATTTCTATCAATTTCGGAAATCTGAACACGAGAGAAATGAAAGTTTTGGCTTGTGAGGGAGGGATGAATGCTCCTCCTAGTGTCCACCCCTTTCATACGCTACTGAAAAAAGAAGTCTTCAGATAGTGTGAGCTTCATCTCGGTACACAGGTGCTGAAGCGTGAGAGCAAACTGTCTTTTGTGTTCTAAAAAGAAATAGAACATGATCCTCTCCCTACGGCGAAGTAAGAATGAGACGAGTTTTGTTCCTCTAGGAGACACCTTCATTAGAATATAAAGGGGTTTCATCAGTCGGAACGTCTCGACAAGTTTTTTTTATCTCTTGATGATACCGCCTCACACTGGGAGGAACACGTACACACACACTGATCAACAACACTTTGCACCCTCTCTCTCTCTATCATCAACATCTTGTAGTACTACCAACACTTCTGACGAAGGAGAGTGGTTCCTGCCCTGACGGATCCCGTGACCAGTGGGTCCTCCCATGAGGCAGGTAGTGTACCGTCCTTCTTCGTACCCCCCGCCATGGTCTGTACGAGATCACACGTACTTGGTTTCCAGCGATGGTCCGGCTGGTGACAGGACTTGGTTCCAGTAGAACACCGGCCGTGACCAGTGGAGAGCCAGAGGCCGGTCATAGTTGGGGGAATCGATCGTTCAGGAGTGTTTGCTGACCACACACGGGATCTGACGGTGTCCAACCGACGACTCACGGTTTGGAGGCTCCAGTGTAAGAGCTTCAGAAAATTGGGGGGAAACATTTCCAATATTTCGTGTGATAACACGGCTGCTAACATACATACAAACTAAGGAAGGGAAAGTTCTCGTTTCCTAGTAATGTCATCGGCCCTACTACATCCTTCTACTGATCATAACGCCATCTTGATGAGAGAGAAGTGTGACACCTGATCATTGTCAGTCAGGATGTACACCGACGCCAGGATCGTATTATCATTCCCGCGTATTTTGAAGGCGCTGAGCACCCTTGCTTCTGGTGATGCGACGAGTCGCGTTCACATTAACAGTCTTCTCCTTCCTTGACTTGATGAATATCAATTTGCCTTGATCTTTATCAGTATGTAATAGGACAGCTACAAGAGCGACGCCTGTGGCTGGTACTATGGGGCATTTTGATTCGCCGAGGCATCCGGATGTGTGGTTGAAAAACATGGCATGTGTTTCCTCATGGTGTCAATGGCAGCCTGCAATGAGAGAGGGAGGAGGGGAGGTTATCTACCTCATGAATATCAGTTATACATCTCACGAACTTTGCTATCCACTACCCATCCACCTCACAAATCCTGCTGTCCTCCAACAGACTATCTCACGAACAATGTTGTCCACCAGTCATCCACCTCACGAACTAGGATACTCACCAGCCATCCACCTCACGGACTAGGTTACTCACCAGTCATCCACCATCTATTCACCAGCCGTCCACCTCACAAGATTGCTATCCACTAGCCATCCACCTCGCAAGGGTTACTATCCATAAACTGTCTGCTTAACGAGTATTACTATCCACCAGCCTTCCACCTCACTCCAAGCTATCCACCAATCATCCACATCACGAGCCATGCTATCCACTAAACATCCGTTTTACGAACCATCCTATCCACCGATCATCCACCTCACAAGCCATGCTATCAACCAGACTTTCACCTCACGATCCTAGCTATGTACTATCCATCCACCTTACGACCAGTGCTATCAAAAACCCATCCACTTAATGAACCACAACATTTACTGGTTATCGTATCATTCACCTCACGAGGATAGCTATTAACCAGCCATCCACCTCATGAACCGTCCTGTCCTATCCACCATACGAACAATCCTATTCACCATCCATCTACTTTACAAACCATACTATTCTCCATCCACCTGTGTCATGAATCATTCCATTCATCATCCATCTACTTTACAAACCATACTGTTCACTATCCATCCACTTTACGAACCATACTATTTACTATCCATCCACTTTACGAACCATACTTATCATTATCCATCCACTTTACGAACCATACTATTCACTATTCATCCACTTTATGAACCATCCTATTCACCATCCACCCATGCCACGAATCATTCTATTCACCATCTACCTGTAAGACCGTCAAACTAGGTGGGACCTCACACATTTCCAGGTCACCTGGACATAAGCAGCCCCAGCAGTTGATCTCAAGCTGTGTATTCAGTCCGGTCTCTCGGGCTGACCTCATTACTGCATGGACCGCTCGGAAAGTTGAGTGGGAGAAGAGGGTTTGTTGCCAAGGAAGGTGGAACGGAGTCTTGACACGTGTACTACACACACACACACACACACACACACACACACACACACACAAGATAGGGCAGGGTTGCATGCACTTCAAAAGGCACCAAGACAGACTCAAGTTGGTCGGATACATTTGTTGATGAAATTCAACCTGGACCTACGTAAAATGATGGGGATGGGACAGAGTGAATGAAGGCAGTAAGATGATTATCATTATCTAGCGGGAAATATGCTTCATGATTCTATGTGTGAGAACAACTTGGGAGTTGACATTGTCCACAACCCCTCGCCAGAGTCCCACATTAGGAGAAGAGTTAAGGAGACAAACTGCTTGCTGGCAAATATTACAATAGCTCTCAGGTATAAAGACAGGGAAATATTCAGCGAGCTGTTCATAACTTACATAAAGCCAAAGCTAGATTATGCTTCTCAGGTTTGGTTACCGCACTTCAAAAAAAAAAGAAAAAAAGCATAGAGCCAATAAAGAAGGTCAAAAGGAAGACAGCAAAGATAGTACCATAATCAAGAAAGCCCAGTTAGAGGGAAAGGCTATAGAAGCCGTAAATTTACCCACCTTTGAAGAGAAAAGAGTGAGGGGTGACATAGTCACAGCCTTTTAAGTACTTTAAACCGAACTGATGATGGAGACGGTGAACATATTTCTTTGAAATATGTAGGGATAGGAGAACCAGAGGACAAAACATGAAATTGTGCAAGAAAGTTGTGAAAAACAGATGCAAGGATGTGGAGTACCTTATAGCATAAGCGTGGTGTATGAGTGTAAGAAAATGACTGAAAATATAGTTTATGCAGATAGTATAAAAAGCTATGAGAAGCACGACCAGATAAAGCAAGACTTTTCAAAGTTGATATTTGAATGGAAATTAATTTAGATACGGGAAGATATGGTCCAAGACCAAGCAGTTGTGACTAAACCCTGAAAAAGGAGGCCAGGGGATGAGGGCCATATGGATTTTACAAAGGAAAGAGAGAAAATCATTAGAGTAATAAAGGACAGTTCATCTGAGACCACAAGACTATGAACATAAGTCTAAATTATTGAGTAACAGGATCAAAACTTATCACAGCTGGAAGCGGAATAAATGAAGCAATGGAACAAGTCAGAGATTATGAAAGGTGTCATCAGCTGAAATTATTACTTTAGGAACTGAAGACTGTAGTCAAAGGGCACGAAGACAGGTTCAGATCAGTTGAAGGGATTCATAAAGTACATAACCAAAGAAAACAAGGGGAGAGTGCTGAGAAGAAAAAGGTCAGCTGGATCTTCTTCAACAAGAGATGACCATAACACAAGGATAAAGAATCTATTGAAAACAGTGGATGGGGAGGAATGGCTCTTTTAGGGACAACTGTAAGTTTTAGGAGATACTGTTAGATGGTTCATTCATTCAGTAGATAAGTGCAAGAAATACTGGAGGAAAGAAGTGCATTATGGTGTTGATCATATATAATCTTCCAAGGAATTTTAATAACTGTAGGAAATTATACACATGAAATCAATGAATGAACAATTAGGATGGTTCAGGAATCAGTAAAGGACATACTTTTCAGAAAAAGTAATGTACTGATAATTTGGGGAATTCATTCATAAAGTAAGTGATTAGGGAACTTGGATTCTCATAGAGCTGGAAAGTCTTGGAGACGCAAGTGTAAATAAAGTACAGCGGGAAGTTCCCTGTGCCAGCTTGGCATTAGGATCAGAGGAAGTGATGTATCATCATTACCAGATCTGATCTTAACACAAACACACACACACACACAATTGGGTATTGAGGATATCATATATGATACACCAGCTGGAAATATGGTTGTCATGAAATTTAACTGAAAGGGGAGATATGATCGTAGAAATCGTAGAAATCAGTAATTTCTGTGATACTATACTTTGGAAAAATGAGTTAAGTAGTCAGGATTCAGAGCATTGTGGTAAAAGGCCCTGTGAAATACGGAGCGAAGGGCAAAAAAAAGGAGGTGTGGTTCAAGGAAGTTTGGTTCAACAAAAGGCATTAGAACGTGATATAGTGATGTGCCATGACGACGGTACAGGCTACTCCCCAGCCAGCCAGCATTTGAAAGGTATAAGAGAACAAGAAACGACCAGAATGGGATAAGAAAAGAGAAACAAAGAACTGAAGAGAATATTCTGGAAAAGGCGGGAGATATTCCAGAAATTTTCCACAACTTCATCTGGGGTAAATTGTCATCAAAGAGCAGTTGATAAGGTTAAGGGATTCGAAGGAAAGAATCTTAAGGGAGGATGTAAACATATGCGAGGAAATGAGTGATAACATCAAAAGTGTCTTCACAGTGGCAGCCAATGTAGTCCCAATGCCAGTGAGATGCAATAGGGCAGAGGTCTTGAAAAACACTGAAATATCTAGAGAGGATATTGATAACACAAATGGTTCCTAAACCATATAAAGGTTATCGCCCAGGAGGAATATCTCCACATATGCTGAAGATAAGTCCAGATACATTTGACAAGCCACCTGGAATGTTGAAATGTTGCTCAAGGTGTCGCTAGAAAAAGGTAAAGCTCATTGAAAATGGAAGAGGACAAACGCCAAACCTGTCTATAGGAAAGTAGTCCTGGAAGAGACACTGGATTACAGAGCGGCTTCCCTGACGAGTGTGGTCTGTAAGGTTCTGGAGAAGATGTCTGAAGAACAAATGAATGACTTCCTGCAGAGGAGAAAGTACCTAAACGAGAGACAACATGGGTCTAGGGAGAGGAGATCGTGCGCAACGAACCTCTTCGAATTATGAGAGTGAACTGTGTTGTAGGCAACAGAGAAAGCTGGGAGAAGGTCCAGATAAGAACAAGAGAGACAGTACCTGAATTAAGAAATATGAGTTAGAGAGAAAGGCTTTAGGTATATCCAACATGGTGTAGAGAAGAGTAAGAAAAAAAAATGTGTGAAAGCACTGTCCTGATACAAGATTAGTGAATGAATTAAATATCTAGACTGTGAAATTGGACAACATGCAGAAGTATAACAAGCGGTATGATAGTAGTAGTGGTTCAAGACATGGGGCCTCACGAGTGTAGAATTCCCTCTCATGCATTACAAATAGGCGATTCAAATTGATAATAGAATCACACACACGCACACACACACACACACACACACACACACACACACACACATAAATACTGTAAACACACTCTGCCGCACCTAGCTATTCACATATTCCACGAGGTGACAGTCCTGACGTTAATACAGGATTCAACCCTCTCAACCTATATATATCTGTATTCCTGCCACATCATTCCTGCCTTATCATGCGTAATTCATCCAGCCATTGCAACACCCACTGCCTCTCGCTCCGTCTGGCCTTCAACACCCTCCCCTACTCTCCTCGACGTATATAGCAGGTCTTCCCTCAGTTACGAGCTAAATCCTTTCAGACGAATTCTTTACCTCTACGCTTTCCAGCATTTTCGTCCACTAAACTATAAATTCCGCTCCTCGTACTTAACAAGCTGATGGTGTTTTGTTTTTCGAGCTGATCCTTCACACACCGGTACGGCAACTCGTCCCTCTTTCCTTATACTCCCTGGCCGCCGATATCATAGCCCCTCCCTTCTAGTTTTGAAGCTCGTCTTTGTAGGGCACAGCTTTGATTACACTTACGACCTGGACCCGGAATCCAGCATCTAATTGCAGCTATACTATCTTTTTTATATTGAAGATTCCAGTCACGGACAAACGTCCACATCAAGGCCGAGCCTGAATTGAAATATAGAGAAAATCATGAAACGGGAAAAGAAAAGACAAGGGAAAGTATCCACGAATTTTGGAGAAAGTGAAAAAAAACTGTCTTTTGAAATATGCTAGGTCATAGTTATTGGGAAAGAAATGAGAAGGTAGAGGGTTCCAAAGCTTTGACATACAGGGAAAGATGAAGGTATCAAAACGGCACACCTTTGAGTTGCTGATGGCCAAACAATAAACATGTGACGCTGCAGCTTGCCTAGTTTGTATCTTGAACAATTATGTTCTTGATTATATGTATCTTGAACAACTATATACTTGAATATACGTATCATGAACGACTATGTTTTTGATTATATGTATCTTGGACAACTATTTAATTATGTGTATCGTGAACAACTATGTTCTTGATCATATGTATCTTGAACAACTATTTACTTTACCATATGTATCTTGAACAACTACATTCTTGATTATATGTATCTTGAACAACTATTTATTTTACCATATGTATCTTGAACAACTATATTCTTGATTATATGTATCTTGAACAACTATGTACTTGATGGTGCCATGATAAACAAGTTAGTATTTATGAGTTTGTTGTCATCATGCTTCTGTACCTACTTTTTTCATGGGCGAACACCAGCACTGAGAGACCCCAGATTTTGGATGCAAGTGCTTCAGAATCTGGGCCAGGTTTCAGACTATCGCATCTTGGCCTTAAAGGTCATTTTGAGGCCACCAGAAGCGACCAAATGCCATCCTAGCCTTATAGATTAGCACTGAGTTCACTGTACTCATTCAAAATTGCCGACTTACCAACCTCAAATTGTAATGAAGATGCCTCAGGATCAAAGGCAGGATCCAAGGGTACCAGAACCTGAGCTGGAGGGCCAACAAAGTCCACCCTTCAAGGTTCATTGTCACTCCGGCTCCATGGTACTCATTCCAGTCTGTAGGCAGTACACAATTCATTTTTTCAACAGTTGGCCGTGAAAGCCATTTGAGACCAACAAAAGCCATTTTCATTTCTTTTGATAAAAAACTTTTTTTTTTTTTGTTAGCAGGAATGGGTATCCCCAGCTAGTATGTACCAGGTAAAAGGGGATTTTTAACAGTGATTTGCTACTAAATGCTACTGTAATATTGTGCTACTTATACTAAATATGTATAAAGGGTAAGTGAACTTGATCTGTTGTAAATCACGTCATCAATATTACTATTGTGCTTCATATTCCAGATACGTTCTGAGTATAAGTGAATATCAATTATGATAGACTAGCTCATTAATATTAGCACAATGCATTTTGTGTCATATACGTGCTAAGTCCACCTAGATTTTAGATGGAACATCCAAGTAAAAGCATACGTATATTAATCTGTGGCAGTATTGGACACATGTGTATATCTGCGGTAGGACCGGACACATCTGTGACAGACAGGTGTACAGATATATCGCTCGTCTCGCTGTCCGCTCTTCCTGAGATCCGTTCGTTCTGCCGTCCACTAGCCTGGACATCCAGACAACATCTCGTGCAGTCTTGGAAGGAAAGTTTCCCAGCGCTGCTAGCGACCTTGATGACACTGGTTGGCTTGGTTACCCATGTGGCATTGACCTCAACTATGGCTCGCTGTGAGCGAACCCCATGTGCAAGATTGTACGACCTATCAGCACAGTAATACGACCCTGAACTACGACGAAACGATGCTTGATGCCGTGATTATTGACCTAACCTAGAGCAGGAGGGTAAAATAATCACATCATTATCTAAGGTTGTACCGACATGTTCCAGAGCCGTGCAGTCGTGCATAGGAGTTATTCTGTCATCCTCATGTCTTACCGACGTGTTCAATGGTCACACTATCATGCTTGAGGGTCACGCCGTCGTGTGTAAGAAACATAATCGTGCTCAAAGGTCGTACCATCGTGCAGAAGGGTCATAGCATAGTCCTCAATGGTCATACCGTCGTGCCGAAGGATAATACGGTCTGGTTCAGAGGTCGTACCGTCATGGTGAAGGGTTGTAACGTCGTGCTCAAGGATGTGCTGTCGTGTTCAAGGCCCGGACCGTGTTCAGGGGTTATAACGTCGTGCTCAAGGATCATACGGTCGTGCTCAAGGTGTTGTAGTGTTCAAGGGTCGTACCTTCACGTTCAATGATCGTGCCGTCATGCTGAAGGTCATACCGTCATACTCAAGGATCATACAGTCGTGCTCAAGGGTCGTGCTGTCTTGCTGAAGGTCATACCGTTGTCTTCATGCCTGGGTTGAAAAGTCGTACAGTCGTACTAATGGGTTGTGCCGTCGTCTTTAGGATTCGTACTTGTCGTCCTTAAGAGTCGTACCGTCGTGCTCACGGGGTTTACGAAACGACAGAATCGGGGAAGAATGTCGAGAGGCCGTCGTCTTTCGCTGGTCCCGAACCCTCTGGTCTGTCTCGTGCCATCTTTACTACTGGCCGTAATCATCCTAATACATTTTATCTTACGAGTCTAAAATCATAATCTGGGTGCTAAATAAAGATGAAAATTACTGAATGCAAGAAATACAGGATGATAATTCAAACTGCGAAGCAAGAAAAATGAATCCAGGTATTTCATTAAGGCGAGCAACGCAGCCGGAGACAAAGTGTTATGGTGCAGGAGGCAGGCAAACACAGCAGTAAGTCAGGTTGGCCTACGACGTGTCTAGCGGCCAGCACCCACCAGCTGTGACGTGATACTATAATTTTTCCCCCTTTGATAAGGTGGTTAGAGAAGAAGAAGAGGTGGGACAAGGGGGAAAGGGATAGATTACAATATGAAATCGAAAAAGAAGATTGAAGTATGGGCGAGGCTTCGTGGCAGGAACTTAGGCTGTCGAGGAGAGTTATAGATGTCTGAGACTTAGGAGAACAGTAGGTTAGGCAGAGAAATAATCGTGGTAGTTTGGAGGCAAACGCAAAGCCAGATAGCGTCAAAGTTTGGTAATCAGAGGTCAACGAGGCGTGCAAAAGGAGTGTTGGTGTTGGGATATGCAGGCTCCTTATTTGAAGTGGATCGTGAATGAAGTTTATGGATGAAATGCAGAAGGAATTCATGAAAATTTCAGTGGCCAGTTGGACCTCTGACTGAAGCAGGGTTAGACAGAAGTAAGATAGGAATAAGGTAAGACAGAAGTGAGATAGAAGTAAGGTAAGATAGAAGTAAGCAGGGAGACTTCGTCCCTTGCTCTACTAAGTTGCTACAGTTTGATATCTCTTGTTCTGTGTATGTTTGTCTCATCAAAGACTAACCGTATCGGGCCGTGAAATTTTCCTCTCCTCCTCAAGGCTATTTTCCCATCATTTCTATTCAGAATCTTTGCAGAATATTCATTGGAGCAGTCAAGCAAGCTTACATAATGTGTGGTCAATAAACTTCTTCAGCTGACAAATATTTCTGGTCGTTAACCAACCACTTCTCTAACAACTGCAGTTAGTCTGCAGCAGGGATGTGTGATGTCATAATGGTTGTTTAATCTGTTTATGGTTGAGGTGGTGAGGGACGTGTATGTGAATCTTTTGGGAAGAAGGGCAGGTTTACACTGTCATAGGTTGGGGAAGTGGTGAGGAGATGAGTCAGTTACTGTTTGCTGATTGCGCGGCGCTGGTTGGAAATTGCAGAAGTTCGTTTCTAAGCTTGAGAAAGTGTGAAAGGCGAAGGTTGGGAGTAAATGTGACGTTTTTCTAATAAGATACGTGACCTGTGATCTAGTAAGATAAGTGTCTTCTGTTTCAGTAAAGTGTACGACGTTTGCTTCAGTAAAATATACGGCATTTGTTTTTATTAAGGCATATGACGTCCGCTCCTGTGTTTTGCCGTCAAAAGTCAGCTGATTTTGAGCGCAAGAAGCTAAATTACTTATAGTCAGCATATCTTGAGTGTTAGAGGGTAAATCACTTATTGAAGTTACCCGAGGCACTTTTTGCTTTATTTTTTTCTACTAGCGTCGTTTAACTATAGATTTTGCGTTGCTCTGAATATCATCTTAGGCATTCATTATGATTAAGACATAGTCATTATAATTACAGACCGTGAAAAATAAAGATATAGAATTTTTTTTACGATGATCGAGAGGTTAACATGTCATTCAAAAGGTGACCTTGACTATCATGACGTATCACGAGTGAATTTACGAGGAGGGGCAATTATTTTGGTGGAGGAGACTGATCCACTGGAGTGACTGATCGCCTGGAGTGACTGACTGTTACACGGGCAGTCTTCCCTGTTGGTATAGTCAGTAGTGGATGTCATATGACTGGACACATCATGGCACTCTCGTATAACAGTTCCATTCAATGTTGGGATAAAATGAATATTATGTTAGAGAATGAATACCGCCCCCGTGTCCCCTTCGTGTCGTCGAAAGCGATTTAGACGAGTGGAAGCGATGGGCTGAAAATCCTTCCCTTCGGTATTACTTTTCATATGAGGAACTGAGGAAGGAACCAAAAGAGGATTTCTTTTTTCCACCCCTAAGGCAAAGTCAATTTTTCTGATGCTCCCCGCTCACGTGGGAAATAACGAACGTGTGTGAAAGAAAAGAAGTTTAATGTAAACGTAATTTTGTCTGGGGAAAGATATCGTGTTGCGAAATGAACAGTGAACGATTACTAGTCTTGATGTACCAATGTTTAGTGTGTTAGAATTACGGTTCCCAACATTATCCAGTCTCTCCTCCACTCCCTGTGCCGCCATACATTTAGATCATAGTTTAACATAATAAGATACTTTGAGGACAACGAAATCTTACGTTTACAGCATTACTTGACTCGGACAAACGTGTGTAAAATACATTGTCTGACGAACCTTAACATAAAAATGTACCCCTGACTCTGACTTAACTATTTAAGCTCCTAAGACGAACACGACGTACCGTGCATCTGGCCTGTTTTTGTGTACGGGAACTGGTACGAATTAATGTCTGTCAGGAATTCCTTGTGTTGAAACACACCAGTACCGTAGCCGACGGTACGCAATGGTGGAAATCACCTCCCGTCGTCTTAAATCCACTCCGTCACCCGTACCTTGGTCTTTCATTTGGTTAATCACTTGATTAATCAGCTCCTTGATTTCAATCTCATATCACATCACCTGATGAACACTTAACTCTTTCATCAGTTACTGTAATAGTCATTAATGTTGATAATGACCCAGATCGCTGAGTGCTGACATATTTGATTAATCAACCCGTGGAATGCCCGGCGCGTTAATCTTGTAATCCACAGATCAATGACTCCCGTTGATCACTTAGTCAGCTGAACCCTTAACCTTTTCACCACTGATTAGCCCATTACTCAATGGGGAGAGTCGGTGAAGGATTTGGAAGAGAGAGTCGCTGGGGACCCTTGGAGGAAAGAGTTGGTGGAGGTCAATGGGAAGGAGAATTGGTGGAAGCTCTTAGAAGGGAGGCAGTGGACACTCTTCGAGAAGAGAGTCGATGGAGGAGGATAGGGTTGGTGGAGGCTCTTCGAGGATAGAGTTGGAGAAGGCTCTTGGAAGAGGAAGACGATAGAGGCTGTTGGAGGAAATGAAGGCGATTGGTTGGGAGTGTTAATGGAGGCCCTTGGAGGAGCGAATCAGTGGAGGCTCTTGGAGGAGAAAGTCACTGGAGGCTCTTGGATATGAGAATCGATGGAAGCTGTTGGAGGAGAGAGTCGGGGGAGGCTCATGGAGAAGAGAGTGTGTGAGGCACCTGGAGAAGAATGTCAGTTGAGACGACTGCAGGACAGAATCAGCGGAGACCTTTATAGCGGAGAGCCGTTGGAGGCTGTTGGAAAAGTGAGTTGGTGGAGGCATTTGGAAGAGAGTCACTGGAGGCTCTAGGAAGAGAGAGTTGATGGAAACTCGTGGAGGAGTGAGTCGGTGGAGGCATTTGGAGAAGAAAGTTGACTGAAGCCATTAGAAGAGAGAGTCGGTGAAGGCACTTGGAGTGGAGTGTCGATGGAGGCTATTGGAGGAGAATATGGGTGAAGGAACCGGGAGGAGAGAGTAATGGAGACACTTGGAGGCAAGAGTTGAAGGTTATTGGAGGAGTGAGTCGATGAAAGCCTTTGGAGGATTAAGTTGGAGGAGGCTGCTTGTGTAGAAAGTCGGTAATCGGTAATCCCCAAGACCCTGACTTTAAGCATCAATTTATCGTGGAGAAATTTGTCGAATGCTTTTTGGGTGTTCAGAAATATAATAACTATCGTTTTAATCTTCTCGTGAGGGTTGAATAATTCATAATGAAATTCAAGAAGGTTCGTAAGGCACGATCTTATACCTTCTAAATCCATGCTGTGTATTTGTGACCAGACCGATGTTCAAAGTAAGCTACGATTTCATCCTAATGATCGACTCCAGAAATTTACGTACAACTGTGTGGGGCTAATAACACAGTAACTGCCAGACACCTTATGGCCTCTCTTTTTTAATATAGGGGTAACGACTGCCCGTCTCCAGTACTGCGATACTACTCGATCCTGGAGGGAGTTATTGTAAATATATATAGATCAACAGCTCGGTAGTTTCGTAACTGACATCTTGAATCACTCGTGAATAGATGCGATCAGGACTTAGACTTTTGTTAGTCTTCATCTTATCTATCTGTGTTAGTGCTTCTCTAAAAGTGACGGTAAATTCTCATACCATGTGTGTTCAATTTGTCTCAAAATTCGCGTCACTGCTTCCTCGTGTAAAAGCATAACTGGATGAAAATGTCATCCACAATGCGTTCCCTTTCTTCATTTACCATCTGTCCCATCCCACTCATCATATTTTTCTTGTTATTGATATAGCAATAAAATCGTTCAGGATCGCTAGTGTTGTCTATTGCAATACCATTTCTCTCTCCATTTCCTTAACAATTCTTTTCACCTCTCTCCTAGAAGTGTTATATTGCGTTGCAGCTGCAAAATTTAAGTAACTGCCTGCCTGTAGAGTTCATTTCTGCGCTTTAGAACTCTTGCAGTAGATATCGTTCCGATTTTTTTTTTTATATTGTTTCTGTTGTGCGTGGGAACGATTGTCTGTAGTTGTTCTATAAACTGTCGCTGAAAACATGTTCATAATTCTTCAGGGCATGAACCAACAAGGGTGAGAGTTTTGCGTCGCGCGACCCATCCAAAGCCGTCCTTTTAAAGTTTGGGGTAATCATTCTGTTATTATTAGGGGAGCGGATTCTGAGACTTACATGGAGCCTCACCATGTTGTGGTCACATGTACCTATATATTTGCCAACACGGGTATTAGTTATTAGGAACTCCCGGGATACAAGAACTAAGATAAAGTGTATTACCTTCCCCCATCGGCTGTGATAGTTTGGTCGACAAAATTATCTTCGACAGAGTTGATAACTCCAGCAGATTCACTTTCTACCCCTGAAATAGTTTGCCAATTGATATATGGAAGAGTAAAATCTCCCAGAATGATCGAATCATTATTCCTTATTGCTCGTAGTATGAAAATGTCAATATGTGCTGGCTGACTAAGGTGTCTATATACAACATTTATGTAAAGTCTGGTAATCTTCGTGCTAATTTAAACACACAAGTGTTCAGACGTAGCAGATGTTGTGGTCTTAAATTCATTGGGGTTTAGATATGATTTCACGTAAAAAAACAGTTCCGCCTCCTAAAACCGTCATCTATCCCTTACAAGTAATCTATGGCCCGGTAAAGTGTACTCATTAATTATATCGTTGTTTTTCGTGTTTAGAAATGTTTTTGTTACTCCGGTATCACCATCGTATTCAGCGTTTACTAAGCAATGCAATTCAGATGATTTATTTCGGCTTGATATCATAATCATATAAATTCCACTGAACCCTTCATGTACTTTTTGTACGAGCCGTCGGGACGCGACTCGATCTGATCTCACCTGCCTGACATGTAATATAACGTGATCTAACCCCACTCGCCTCTGCGTATGTGGTCAACTAACCGACCTCTACCGGGCCTTAACAAATCTGTGAGGCAAGTTGATGTTTAACCCATTCAACTAAACGTTCGGACCATTTTTCGCTCTGGTAAATGCCATCTCTGTTGATAATGCCTTATCTCTTATCTCCATGGCTCTACAAAGCCTAATTAAGCATCTCTGTATTGGCGTCTCAGTCTATCATTCGCATCTAACGTTTGCTTGAGGTGTTGTCACCTGCATTTTGTCCGGGGAGAGCACCGAGTGTCACGATATCAAATGATATGTCGCTCAGGACGCCTATCATCTCTTCTCATTCATCTACGATACCTTCGATGCGCCACGAAACGTGACTTCATAGCTGCTACTTTGATCTCCTTTACCCTTCTTGTCATTCTTTTTTTAATGTGGGAATTCTTTTTTTCTTTTTGCGCCAGGATAAACATGGACTATTCTTTGACCTGCCGAGTTCCCCGCCCTGTGTTTACCCAGATTTCTGACCAGCGAATCTCCAAGAACCATGGAATTGTCATCGTCGTTCTTTTCTTCCGAGTCGCTGAGTACAACAAAGCGATTGCTCGTGAGTGGGGCTGACGCGGGGCGCGGGAGAAGAGGAGGAGGAGGAGGAAAGTGGTCCCATGAGGAAGGGGGAGGGGAACATCTGGGCGAACGGTCATATACGTATATATATATATATATATATATATATGTGTGTGTGTGTGTGTGTGTGTGTGTGTGTGTGTGTGTGGGCGGGGTAAGGAAAAATGGAAGAAACATCAACTAGAAAACTACAACTAGCCGTTAGTTGTTAGCTGTGATGGTCAAGATTACCAGGGGGGCCAATAAGTCATGGTTTTGGCAAAACCCCTTAATAAGAACATTAATAACCCAGGTAGGCCAATGAATATCTACATCTAATGACAGCGGTAGAGGTAATGTGTCATGCATCCTAACACACCTGCTAATACTAACTTAAACACTAATTCACAGGTGTAGGGGAAACTTTAGTAAAAACACATCCTATGACTAATTACATGCGAGTTAGCTTTTTCAATGTAGAACTGGTGTGCAAGGGAGTAGTTATGAGAAATGCACTTAGAATTAAGTTCATCTCAAAACAAGCAGCATACTATAATTCCTGCCTCACTGCTCAGTCTCAGGTGTAGGTTTACTTAAGGGAGCATCGACTGTTTACATGTCCTTCAAATATGATCTTAACTGTATAGTGATGCACGATCGACTGCACGGGAAGCCGGGCGTGTGGGAGTCCTTACTCATTAACGGGCCGTTTCCTATCGGTCAGGTTGGTCTGTACGTCTATGGGGGTTCCGGGAGTGCGGCAGTCCTTGCTCAGCGTCGGCCCACGTTCCTCACGTTCAGTCGGTCGGTACGTGCGCTATTCACGTGCAGCGCGACGAACCCGGCTCACGTCCTTGGCACAGTTCACTGTTCCCACTCACACACTGCTAAGATTCACTCTCTACCCTCTGTTCGTGCTTGGCCTATGATGGTGCTAAGCTCCTACTGTTAACACTCGGCCCCTACTGTTGCCCATTTGTAACTGAAGTTATCAGGCACATTATTGGCTCGTTACTCGTACAGGTGGACGAGCCTTGTACACTTTATAAAGATATCCTGCGTAATGGAGCAAGGAATGGCTTACTGGGATTCGTGGTAAATGTTAGCGTTATGCCTCCCCAGGATACACATACTGTCTCCAAGGTGGTTGGATACTTAATGACTCGTTCTGTTCTGGGCAATGTAGGATGCCATTTGTTGTATTACCAAGTAAATTATTTCAATTTCCTTGGGTTAATTACTCCACTAATTCACTTTCCCACACTCAATACATTAACGTTCTCACTTTGAATTTTACATGATAACACGAATATTACGTTTCTGAGCTTATTTCAACGTATTAGGAATCTGCTACAGTTATCTGTTGTAGTTTTCTCGCCTAGTTACCCATAAATGTTATAGTTACCCATTATACCTTCTCAGTTTTCTTTGAAGAATGATATATCAAGTGTTCATTACATTGTTTTGAGGGTCTTATCATTGTATGTTGATATGAGAGACTTTGTTTATTAGAGTGTAAACAAATTAAGACTAGATATTTCAGTATCATTACAAATCATGGAAGGACAAAACATATGTAAGAGACAAGAGAAAGTGATATGAAGAAATTGTAGAGAAACTGTAAGAAGGCCAAGGTCAAACCTCTCTCTCCGGAATGGTCATAAAGGAAGGATATGATACAAAGCTGCTGGTGAAAGTACAATGTAATCTGTACACATCTCAGTCATTTCAAACCCTTATGTTATAAAACTGAAGCCAGTAAATTTGCCCAAGAGATGTTAAGTAGAATAGAGAGAGAGACATCTATGTATCAAGAATAGTTGGTATGTTACGAGAAAGCCATGTTTATTTTTGCAATTATAAATATATTTTTTTACATTTTTATCTGCGTTTGGTATTTGAGCAACTTGACAAGAGGGAAAAGGTAGGTATAATTACGGCCGTCAGCTGTCAGGAGATGTTAGCCAGATTGTAAGGGAATCTGTGTCTAGCCCAAGAGATTCTTAACAGAAGCTGTTATTTCAGAGTTATCTGTTTTAATGGGCCTAGGGGTGGAGGCAGAACTACCATAACTTACAATGACAAACTCGATACAAACTATCAAAAACCTCAAACACTATGTCGCTTCTGTTATTCTTACAATCTGAAGTTTTATTCACCATTAACTAAACAGTCTTACAAGAATGGGATGGGATGACCACGTGCTATGATAGTTCATAAACCTGTCGACAAAGGCCACACTGAGGTCAGCCTAATATTTAGACACCGCACACACACACACACACACACACACACACACACACACACACACACACACACAAGTTCCCCATTCCCCAGCCTGTTCCGTCCTGATGTATACATAGTAGTGATGATCAAGTAAGATTATTAATAGGTTCACGTCCTTACCTTGCTAACAGTTTATTCTCTTCACCGTAAAGAGGAGATACTTATATGGATGATTCAGTGTCACGAAGACACCCCTTCCAGTACGGGGTGAGTCTGAACTTCTGGGATGATACTGACTGAGTCTGAGAGACTGAGAGGAAGAAGAATACCTGTGCCTGTGGGCAGCGCCCCACTTGGTAATCTTGCAGGCAGCTCCTCACTTGGTGATGTGATAAATCTGGTGACAGATTAGGTGTGTATACATACACCAGTGAGTGAGAGAGGAAGCCACTGACCTGGGCTGCCACATTATGGACGTGACCCAATATCTCATTTCTTCTGGACACTGAAGGAAGTTATTTCAACCTCAGTGATTTTCACATGGGCCAGTATGATGATATTGGTGTTGAAAAGATAACTTCAGGGTCAGGTAAGCTGTCTGGCTTTTTGTGTGGAGCATCACAAACGACCTCACCTTGAACAGCTGTGTCACTCGCTACAGCTGTCACATAGGATTATTGGTTGTCCCTACCTCACCTTCAGAGCAGCTGTGTCATTTGCCGCAGCTGTCACATACCACCATCTGTTGTCCCTGCCTTACCTGAACAGCTGTGTCACCTGCTGCAGCTGTCACATACCACCACTTGTTTTTCCAACCTCACCCGGTACAGCTGTGTCACCTGCTGAACATGCACCTCCTGATGCAGCTGTGACCCATTAAATCTGACCACCACTGCATCTACGTTCCCTAGTGCAGCTTCCCCCCTCACCCCCCACTACACGCACACAGTGTCATGCGGGTGTCACACCTGCCTGACATTCATGACTGCCTCCGCCTGCCCAGCTCATGGCAGGGAGCCAGCGACCTGCAGTTCGTTATGCCTTAAATAGGACGTAAGTTGGACCCTGGACGTAGAGAACATACGTAAAGACCCCACTCGCTCTAGCACGCGCACGTTGCTACACATGTACACATCACTAATGACATTATTGTGGTGCGCGAGAGATGACACACAACACGACCTGACCGACGACGTCGTATGCACGAGACGACTGAAAGAAACGTACCTGGATGACCAGGTCGTGTGCGTGAGATGCATATTAGTACAGGACCCAAACGACCACGTCGTCTGCAAGAGATGCCTTACGACACAACCTGAACGACCAGGTCGTG
Organism: Panulirus laevicauda; assembly: GCA_032273605.1. Taxonomy (NCBI): domain Eukaryota; kingdom Metazoa; phylum Arthropoda; class Malacostraca; order Decapoda; family Palinuridae; genus Panulirus; species Panulirus laevicauda. The sequence continues at coordinate 3,614 of JAUTXX010314107.1, read as the reverse complement.
TGTAAGCGATGAACTTAGAACACGACCTGAACGACCTCGTGTCTCGTCACCTGGTCTCCCACCCCAGCCAGGTGAGCAAGGCCACCTCGTCAGCAGGATACCGTACGGGGTCTGTGAAGGACATCTTCCCCTCCTGCGACGGCGTTTGTGGTCTTCCTCCTCTCCCTTCCCCCCACTTGTCGTCGGTAGGCCGTCAATGCAGCTTTTTAGCCCGGGGTTACGAAGGGTCTGGAGCCGGTCTGAGGTATCTGGCTCACATCTCCGCCATAACTCGGGGCCTTATCTCTCTGTCATCTTACGGGTCTTGGACGCCGACCTGATGATGATAGAACTATCGTTTTTTTTCCCCCCGTTGTAGCATCTCTATTATTACCTTAAGTTCCTGAGCACGAGCGTACGACCCATGAGCCTCCGATATATGACTCCTTGCGTACGATCCTAAAAGGGTTATGTCAGAGGTCAGACTACCATACCCAAGGGTAGTAACGTCTTGCTTATGGGTCGTACCGTCGTGCTCAAGGGTCGTACCGTTGTGCTCAAGGGTCGTACCGTCGTGCTCAAGGATCGTACCGTCGTGCTCAAGGTTGTAAAATGAGAACAAAGGACGAAGGTTCGACTCTGTCTTGGAAAAAACGAAATTTCCTATATATTCTTCGATGGGCGGAAGTTTTGAGGCGATACTTAATCTGAGAATGAAGTCTGGAACTATGTGCTTGAGGGTGCTCTTTCGTGCCTAGTCTTCACATGAAGATCATTATCAGAAACAAAGTAAGATTTTGCCTGCATCTTACCCGTCAAGCGGGTCAAGTAAACAAGAATATATCAATTATGATCTTTTAGTAATCCATTGTCTAATGAATGCATTTGCATCCATTGCTGGGTACCAGCGATCAAATACACAGCGAACATAATCCTGCACATGACAGTAATTTTCTCTTGTTTGTGTATCATTGGAACTAGTCACCACCATGGGCTCTGATTGCCTAATTAACCTTTATCTGTTGACAGCCATTAAATCCAGCAACGTACATATGATCTATCATCGAGGTCAGAACCTTTAGCGGGGAAAGAAAAAGAAGCCAATAGAAAAAAAAGGTAGATGAAACGACAGAAAAAAGAAAGGTTTAAAAGAGAGAGATAGTGGAATGAATATGTGTGAAGGTATAATGAAGGGAGGAGAGCTATCCACTGTACGTTTAGAGAAGTAGATACGTAGATAGATAGATAGATAGATAGATAGATTGATAATTTGTTTTGTTGGGGAGCTGTGTGACCTATGACTCACACACTGGTACTACACGAGCCACCTGCTGGAGAGGTTCTCGAGTAGGTTAACTAGACTGGAATCTGCTCTTCGAAGTGGTTCTTCGGGAAAAAAAAAAGAAATTAAGTAACGTCCTTCAACTCCTAAGTTCATCCTGTCAGCAGGACCTGAATGAGAACTCGTTTACCAGAAAAAAATAATAATAAAAACTATTGTTTGGGGAACAAAACTAAACTTACCAAAGGATGAGCATGATTCTCATTTATTTA
>JAUTXX010313996.1:0-10509 GCA_032273605.1 Panulirus laevicauda | reverse complement strand
CCTCCAGCAATCGAGACAGGCGTTCCAGCCAAGGCTTCAGACGATTTACAGGCATCCTACCCGAGCAGTGTGTGTGTGTGTAGGGGGGAGGAGGAGGAGGAGGTGAGTGTTGGGGACTTCTTGGGTGGGTGAAGAACCTGCCTCAGGCGAGGTCATGACCCAGGGGCCACGGCCCTACTCCACCGCTCAGTCACGGCCACCTGCAGCTCATCTGAAGCCTTGGATGGAATGCTTTATGTTGGGGTGGGTGACTGGATGAGAAGAGAACCACATATATATCCCGCCCGAGGCGGTGGTGGGAGTAGTATGTTGTTATACGTGGAGGGTTAAGTTCGTCGTAGGTGCGTCCCAGTGCTGTCATTGTCCACCCGTAGTTCGTGACTGTGCCGGCCGATGAGATAGTGTGTCCCCCTCCCGGGATTGTTTTTGATGGATTACGTGATATACGGAGTTGCCTGTTATGGTAGAATTGATGGCATTGTCCAGCGGCCCGATGTGTGGTCGAGCTGGGCGACTCCGACTTCGCTTGTCGCCCTGGGCGGAGGCTATGACCTTCACACTTTGACTCGAGTGGTGACAAAAGGTCGTGCATGAAGGAATTTGTCGTGACGCCTCCACCACCTAACCTACCTACCCGGCCCCCTGGCGTAAGCTTGACGTACCGGTGTTTCCTCCTACCCGTCTCCAAGTCTTCCTCCTACTTTACTGAGCGGACTCAGGCGAGATTCTGAGTAGAATCAGTGTTTCTGTCATCCTTTTCACCTCTTGTTCTGTTGATGATTTAGTGCTTCTCTGGGTAAGTTTAGACGTCAAGAACATTCATTATTTAGTGCGTAAGACTGCCATGTCTTCAGTCGACTCGGAAGTGCTCCCTATACAGTCATTTGTTTCCATGCTCCCTCATCAAACTGAATAAGGATTTGAGAATAGTTATCTTCTAATGTGGCATCTGAAAGACAAGCCAAAAGGCTCGAGAAGACAAGCAGACTAAAGACAACGAGAACTGCGTACCATCTTCATCCCCGCGGAAGAATTAAGGTTACTTAGAGGCGAAGGCAGGTCAGATGCCACGTGTTATCACAGATCTAAACGACTTAAAAGGATGATTAGCGGCGTGACCTCCATGACCTAGGGCACAGCGCCAGTTTGTTATGTTGATGTGAGAGGTTTAGTAGAGCTGACGTGAGTTTGTGGTGGGGGCGAGCGGTAGCGGTAGAGGTCGGGCGCACACATTTCTTGACCTTCCTTTGTGGTGGTGTGTCACTGGTGCCGTGGCAGAGGTCGGTCCTCCAGCGAGGTCAGAGTACTGTGGGAGTCATGACTGTTAGGTTCAGGACTTAGGATGAGGAGGGGGATGTTTTGGGCGAAGGGGGCAAGACTAACAAATTCATCGACCCATGTTATGAAATGAGTCGACCACTACTGTGAGGTCTGGCCACAGCATAGGACACGGCCAACCCCTACGGTGTTGTGAGCCAAGATCACTGCTGACTACACTCGGGTTGTGAGCTTAGAACACGCCCGTACTTATTAGAAATACGAGCTTGATAGTGCCCTGTATTTTATGAACCTCAGACCCCTCCGATGTTTAGAGATAAGAACGCCACAGAGATCTTCAGTGCTTTGACCTCAGCTCACAGCATATTCTTGTGTTTTGAGCCTGGGGACATGAGAGGGCCCTACAGATAGAGCAAAAACAAAGCCCTCGTGTTTTAAGTATAATCCTCCTGTTCACATAAGTATGTGTTACAGTAGATTTCCTCCTGATTAAGTAGAACCCTCAAGTAGTTCACGTGATTATCTGGCTGAGTAGGGGATCGCTTAAGTTAATCAGAACCCTCCAGGAGTTCTTGTGAGTATAGGGCACAGGAGAACCCCTTCTTTGTAAGTAGAACCCATGAGTTCTTGTGAGTATAGGGCACAGGAGAACCCCTCCTTTGTAAGTAGAACCCTCCAGTACTTCGCGTGAGTATACGGCACAGTAGAACCCATCCTGAGTTAACTAGCCGCCCCCCCAGTATCTCACGTGAATAGTCGATCTTGATAAGAAATCAGGACACAGTAAAGTTATCTTAGTGTCAGATCAGGTTGAGGTTTTATCCCACCAGTAAAAGTGTGATATCCTTTTTGATATATTTGTTTGCTGGGTCAGTGCGTGACGCGTCCCATGTTATGGGACATCCAGTTCTCCCTCCCTGTCTGAGGACGGCCCGTGTTCCCCGCCCTGTCTTGGGATGGCCATTGTTCTGGTGTCGTTCAATTTTGTATCGGGTTCGACAAACCAGCGTTCCGGCAGCGAGGTAATGGCGCGTACATTGTTACGGCGTATTAGTGGTTGGTGAGGTGTCTGCTAGATAATGATTGCAACCACGTGCGTCAGATGATGGTCGTAACCACCTAGACGTAAAAGACTGGATGTTGACAAACTACGAAGTTGTAGCATCCTATTGTGCATTGTAATAATTACAATTTGTGTGTTGCGGAGTCATAAACTCTTGTTGCCTCGGTTCTTGAAAGCCTTGTGTATGTGTCATGTCTTTACCTTTGTGTTTGTACACAAACATTCATCCGAGTGTAACTCAGGCACTCAGTTGTCGACTATCCCTGAAGGAGGAGGAGGAATGAACGTCTGGGTTGAGTTCGAGTCGACTGCCGTGTATAGGATTCGAACCCAAGTTCGCGCGTGGGTGAATCATCGTCTTTAACGCTAACCACCTCTCCGCTGAAGCCCTTTGTTGTGTCTGTCGAGGTTAGGAAATTAAAACAGACCCATGGTTTGCTAGGTGTCAAGTCTGTCATGAAAAGTAGCACAATCAAGGGGTTGGAACATCCTAGAAAGAAGAAAAATGTACATAATGATCTATGCTTGGCAGCCAATTGAGGGTATGAAGAATAATGGACTAGACTGAAAATAGTCTGGACAAGGAGGAAGTAGAGCAGTCAAGCTTGCAATGATGCTTTGGACTGTGCCAAAAAGACATCCTAAAGAAATTTACGAAAATCCAGCAGAAACTTCGTTGGAAATATTATTCTATGGACTATCAAGCGAAACGAGAAATATGCATGGGGAATAGTACGGAAACATTTAAAAGATTCCCGAGATAATTGGTTAAAGATAGTTCCCCTTAAACCTAAGATTAATGGATAAGAAATAATCCCGGCAGTAGAGACAAATAGTATTGTTTATCAACAAAATTACCATGTTATTAGTAAGGGATTATAAAAGTATGGAAAAAAGAGGAAATTGAAGGAGAACGCTAGCAAGACAAGAATGGCAATAGCTATTTGAGGAAAATGGGTTACAATGCTAGACCTCGTTCAATGATGGGTTGGAACGGGTCCAACACGTCAAGTTTCTTGGAAAGAATAGATGCAGAGTTACACGCGAGGGAATGTTTAAAATTTAGCACAGCTGACGCTATAAGGATATGCATAGTTTACTGATATGGCAATGTGTAATGGAAGATGCTGTTCATCGCCGGTATATGGAAGGGAAACATGAGTATGCACTAATATAATAAGATGAAGCAGATTTCATATGGTTAGTATGTGAAGTAAGAACAGTGAATAAAGTACGTATATTAGATTTTGAAATGGAATAAAGGATTGAGAAAAGAATATAGATTGGGTTTTGCTTGGACTTAATTTTATTGTGAAGGGATTTACGCACAAAAGTAATACAAGCTTATGGGATTAGGAAAGGAACCAGGAGAGGTGGACGGTAAAAGAGAGTTCTAAGAACAGATGAAGGGAAGTGAGTGCAAAAGAGGGGTGTTGACGGATTTTTTTACGGTTTTGAGAAAAGAGAAATGCAGTTGAAGGCCGTGTATATGGACAATGAAAAATGGATGTAAAGTTCGGTCTTGGTTAGGGTTTGTGACCCATATATTTATTTACAATTAGTGTGTTACAAGACTAGGAAGGGCTTCAAGGGAAGCGTATTCCACAACTCTGTTTATTTTTCACGGCGGGTGAACAGGACGGAAAATATGGCGTCTTCCTTCATTGTTTATATACTCCACCAAGGGTTGGCTGAATGCCGACCCATCCTGTTATCTCGTCTATCATCACTAGCCCATCCATTGTTATGTCTTGAAGTGCTTTGTTCCCTTCTCTTGTTTTGACACCCGTGTGACAACCTACTAATGCAACTTTTTGGTGCAACATGCGTTCAGTTGAAATGATTTTCTCTTTTGATATCAGGCATGTCGTCAGATAATAATTAAGCAGTGTACTAATTTTGTTTCAGATAGTAGTAATACAAATAGAAAAAATCATTGTTGTCTTGTGAGTTTTAAGACCTCTTGCGAATATGTAACTGAACTATAAGTACCTGTGATAGTGATTACAAGAACTTTTAAGATAACGATGATGTTGCCACTTATCGTGTAGGTGACTGGACTTCAGCACAGCGTACATGTACGACGAGGCGTAGTTTGATGGGTCAGTGACAGGCATTCTGGTCCTAAATACCAGCTTGCCCCCGATGTAATAAGGCCTGTTGGCAGCACTACTGCAACGCTGACAACCTAACAATATTTATTTATTTATTATACTTTGTTGCTGTCTCCCGCGTTAGCGAGGTAGCGCAAGGAAATACGAAAGAACGGCCCAACCCACCCACATACATATGTATATATATAAACGCCCACACACGCACATTTACATACCTATACATTTCAACGTATACATACACCGACATGTACATATATACACATGTACATATTCATACTTGTTGCCTTCATCCATTTCCGTCGCCACCCTGCTACGCTACACATGAAATGACCCCCCCGCGTGCGCGCGAGGTAGCGCTAGGAAAAGACAACAAAGGCCACATGATAAATGGGTACCTAGCTTTGATTGGCGTGCGTGTGTACACACAAATTTCAAGAAAGAGAAAGGAGAGAATAGGATTTCTACTTCCACCCACCCTTCTTAGTCATCTTCTTGGACACATGAGATATAACGATAATTTTCTTTCTACCCCATACCCAATGGATAAGGTGACAGATGTGTAGAGAAATGCACAGACTGACAGATACAGAAAGTAAATGAATAGGTCGAAAGACCATTGAAGGGAATTGTTTTGGAGAAGAAAAGACCTTTATCCATTGTACATAAATCCATTGTACATAAGATTAAAAAATGTTCTTTCTGCATTTTCAGGGTTCTTAATGTGTAATCCTTTTATTTTTGCATGCTATTTGTACCTGTATATATAGTTATTTCTTTTTTGCAGGGTGATGAGTAACCAGGAGATAAGAGATGGTGGAGGGACTAATGGGGCTCCAGCCAAGAATTGGGTACAGTTTGATGAAGAAGATGGTAGCCAACAGTCACAGAGCAAAAGTGGCAGTACTCCAGCTGTTATTGATGCTCAATCAGTCCAGGTGATCAATATATTAGTTTTGATTTTTTTCTGAATCTCCTTTGCATGTGCTAAACTTTTTAGAGTTTTTTTGTTTTCATCATTACTCCATTCTCAGTTTCACATGATGGATCAGATACATACAGCCTCTGTAGCTTCATTCACACAATCGTCAATGCATGCCAAGTGTGTAAAAGTGAGACATGGATTTTCACAGTTATGGAAATGTATCATAAGATTAATTGAGGCTAGTATCTCATTTCATACTATCTTCACAACAGACTGCTTTTACTGTATCTGGTCCTCAGCCATCCCTCTAACATCATCTGAAATATCCTTTGTCTTAATCAGTTTTCCCTTAACATCTGTTCATCTCATCTGTGGTCTTATCTCCTCCTTGTACCCTCGACTGTTCTGCTATGTATCTTCTTGACCATCCTATTATCTGCCTTACTTGCCCTACTTTCTGTGTGACCTTTCCATCCTTAAAGACTTTCGTCCTTGTGCCTTTTTCTTTATTCATATCACACAAGACTCTCACACCATTTTGTCTATTCTCCTATTTTCAATTATACCCTGCTTCCCCTTGTGTAATGAAACTAATATTGTATAGCAGCTGCAATTGAGCTATGGGACAAGTACTTTTATGCAAATTCCTAACTCATTTTATACTTAAATTTTTTTCCATTCACCAGAGCTTTCAGTGCACCACCAATTTTTCTCCTGTACATGACTCTACTTTTGACTGTAGGCAACAGACTACTTTTCTGTACTATCATATTCTTTATCCAAATTCACTTGCTCTTTAGTTCTTACTTCTGATTATATTTATGATTACTCAGCCTGTTCTCTGTAAAATACCTTTGGTGTCAAACATACATGACATATTTTTCAGGTCAGCCTGGAGAACCACAGCAGCCCAGAGAGAACATTAACGAAAACAGTGTCTGAACCAGCCAATGGTGTCCTTAAATCATCTGCCACTTCTACATCTCCTGCTAGTATCACATCTAATGCAGGAGAAACTCGGGTCTCAATGTCACAGCTCAGTGCTTCACAGCTTCACAATGTGCCTCTAAATGACCCCTCAGCACGACCTCCAGCTAATGCTCAACCTGTAATCAGACAAGGCTTTGGTAAGTATTGATAAGAATGAATGTTTCTAGTTCCCCGGGTGACATAGTTCTTGCTGAAATGCTTGGAAACATTGGGCATGGATATCCATCCTTTGTGAACTCAGCACTCTTAAGGATACAGGATGGAACTTGGCAGGTTTATGGATCATTATGATGCTTTTGTCAAGGTCAGAGTTGAAGGTTAGGTGTTCAGATACCTAAACCTCATCTAACTATGGAGAGCAAGTCTCAGATTTTGACTAGTGGTTCCATGGTATACTGATGGTAAATTTTACTTTGGTAGTTACTGCAATTACAAGGATTAGTTCATAGAATTCAGAGGCATTAAGTTATCCCTTGAGGCGAGAGACATGATGTTAGTGGAAATTATGCATTAGATTAACATTGCACTTGCTTACTAAGAAAATCAAAATCTCAGTATGTAAGGCCTATGAGGTTAATTGTTTGCTTCCCCTTGTGTAATGAAACTAATATTGTATAGCAGCTGCAATTGAGTGTGAATGAAAAGTAAAACTGTCTGTTCTTTCTTCTTCGACATATACATGTGTATTAGTAGGATTATAAACAGATGATGATATGGTAAGCACAACTTGATGAACAGTATGTAAACCCCCTACGTAGCAGAAATGTTTTAGCATTTTCTTAAGGTTCCAATATTATTTAATGCATTAGTGCCAGTAATTATAAAGTGGTGATACTTTACAGTTTGACTTACAGATAAATTTTGATACTATTGCTGTTTCAGCTAATGGTGATGTGATTGTTACCCTCCTGCCCCAGAACACATCATTGCCTTGGATTACTCCAGCCCAGTTTCGCCCTGAGCTGGTGCCAGAAGAATTAATGGCACAAGGTCTAACGGTGAGTTTGCCTAATGATATTGTTGAATTATTGATGTCTATCATAATTTTGAATATAATTTCCCTTTTATACATTACATCTATTTATAAATGTAATTACATTGTTGATTTAAAGCTGTTTTAAGTTTAAAACTAATGTGTAAATGATTGATTATGAAAAGTTTCAGAATAGTAATTTGTTAATGCAGATAAATGTTAGGTTTGATTTCCTTCCCTTTTGTTGTAACTGCCTTTAGCCTTTTTTCATCCATGAGAGAGCATGCAGGATAGAAAAATAAGTCAGACCTATGAAACATTAAGACAGTAAATTAGTTATATTAATATTAGGAATGTTAGATTACTATAGCTTATACCATACCTCTCTAACATATTCCGACAACCTACCTGGCAGCATACCATTGGTTGTCTTTCATAACCATGGCTATAGAAATATAGGGCAATGAGAATGAGCTTAGATTATTTTCATAATTCTTCAGAAAGTTTTTTCAAAGCCATTTTGACTCCTCTTCGGACATTGAAATTAATGTAAATACATAAGTTCTAGATATGGTTCAGGCACAAAGTTTTGCTTCAGTTGCTCCAATTTTTGTATCTCTCATTTCCTACTAAGCTATTTAGGGTAAGGACATTTGTGTTTATTTGTACTACACATTGATTCTGTGCTCCCTCAAGAAAAATTCTTTTAAAATGCACTACTATACACCACTTGCATGGCTAACCAGGAGTACAGATGTGATGAAGAGGAACTTCGATAAAGATGAAGTCCGAGCCATTATACCTGAAATTACACCCATGACAACTTTGAGGGATTCATCTTGAATTAGGTGTCACTTTCAGAACCAATAGAGTATTGACAAGAATAGATATTAACATTGTAGCTGAACTACTGGCACTACTTATTCTGGTGCTCAATACAGTAAAGCATCCTGTATCATCATAGAAAGTTGAGACTTGTAGAGAAACTGTGTTCAACTCAAAATTTTATTCTTCTGTTCCTGGTGCTACCTTGCTAATGTGGGGGATGGTGAGCAAGTACGAAAACAGAGATTAATTTTACTTCTGCCTGCATTATAAGTGTCTGCCAAAAAGTCCCTTTGGGGAGATTTTGCCAAAACAGTAGGGCTAGCACATAGCATTCTATACAAGACTTAGTAGATAGATAATATTGTGTCTTTCTGCTGCCATGCACATTCCATAGTTGTCAGTCTTAGGTTCATCTGGGGCAGACCTGAACCATATATCAAGTTTTGAATGTTTCTATAATTGCATTAGAAACCAAACAATAAGATGATTATGAGGGATTGGCTACAAGGGACTAATTTTCAGACAGCCAAAGCATTCAGATGGTATCACTACTAACACAAATCTTTCAAATTCTGCATTGCATTGTAGCAGGAAAGGTGATTTCTGTGTTTTGGAGACTGTGCTGATCCCTTGATTTGAGATACAACAACTTTTTTGCTTGGATTTCACCTGATAGGCCAGGGAAAAGTTATCAGTTGCCTAAGAAATGCATTCCTGCAGAATGTGCAGAACTTTTCATTGGATGGATGGAAGAAGACGTTTCTTCATCCTGACTGGCTGCTTGAGTTTATGATGTTGAGTTATTCAGGTCACGGTAAAGAACAGGATACAGCTGTTGCACTCTCTGGAACCTTCCCAGCTGGTTTTTGTTTACCTACTTAGTGTGTCAAAACCATACAGGCAGGATTATCCAGTGGACTTAGGGTCCCATGAAAGTGACATTTTTATGGATATTCTGCCACCTGTACATTGGCTGCTGTAAAGTTATTAAATTGTAGGTATGTGAAATAGTTATAACAATATGAATTATTTCATCCCTTCTATAAAATGAATGTATAAAGGAATAAATCTTTAATGCCTTAGGTACATTTGGCTTTAATTTTTTTTTTTTCTCCACAGTTGACAGTTGAAGACTATGTTCACATCATGTCCCAACTTGTTAATGACTACCGATTCACCTTGTACAATGTATGTTACAAGCGCATCCTAATGCTTTGGATCTTCCTGGGGTTTATCATATTGCTGGGCATTCTCTTCTCTGGACTATCACAGCTTGCACTTTTTGGAGCTGGCATTGGATGGTTGATGGTAAATGCAGCAGCTATATTTTTCTGCATGTGGGTTAAGATTAAGGTAAGTAAAAGTTTTTAGTATATATTGCATATGGTTAATTTGTTTTTATATACTTGCATAAGCTTGGCTTAATTCCTTATTAGAGGCTGTGTTGAAGTTTAAAAGTGTTTTTTATATTCAAGATACCCCTGCTTGCTCTGTCAATTCAAAAAAGATCCTGATGAATACATATTCATACCATTATGCTGAAATCATAGATTCTTTGATACCTGTTAGTAATTGCATAGTTTGGACAAATTTCTATTTAAGTTAGGCTTTGTAGATTATCATACGCTGTTGATTTTTGTCTTCCTTGATTCAGCTGAACAAATCACTTGAACAGTGCTTGGCAGAGATCAACATACAGCTGGTGCGCCACAAAATTATTTTGGGCCTTGATGACAGAGGTAAACTGTCCTGTCATAAAGTCAATCTGTGCTTCATCTACTTCGATATTCATGACTGTGTGGTAAGTACATAATTAAGACTAAAATCTTGTAAATGCATTACTTGAAAACACAAGTTACAGATATGATTTTACATATCTGTATTATAGACAATTCACTGTATATATATATGGCTTGAACAGGATTGAAGGTACATTTTGTGATATGCTATTCTCGTAGCTGTTTTGTGGATGTGAGACATGGCCCTAGGATGACAGGATGCAGAGGGATGTGTGTGTGTGTGCTGGGAATGGTATGTTTGAGGACAGTATATGGTGTGGGGAAAGTTGATTGAATAGGAAATAATAGGGTAAGAGAGGTAACATGCAGCTTTGTCCTTTCACATAATATCACTTTCATGTACTCTAACCATATGTAATTTGTAATTTGCCACTTACACCATGTATTTGCAACAGGTACCACAATGTCTGTTAGTCAGTCCTATCGTTTGTTTTCTCCAGATCCATGAATGCCTTACAGATTTCACTTATTGTTGACAAGTATTTCTTACTCAAATTTTTTAAAGCAGACATCAAGTCCACACATCCTTTGATACTTCCAAA
>JAUTXX010313886.1:0-13755 GCA_032273605.1 Panulirus laevicauda | reverse complement strand
TGTAGAAAGATGCTTTGAGGACGTAGGATGATGCTGGGAGGGTGTATAATGATACTGGTGGACATTGACGATGATGCTGAGAGAACGTAGAATGATGCTGGGGAGGACATAGGATGATGCTGAGGAGAATGTAGGAAGACGCTGGGAGGATGTGGGAGGATGTAGGACGAAGAATGATGTTGGGATGACGTAAGGTGAATCGGCGAAGGATGTAGGAGGATTCTGGGAAGAATGGTAGTTGTTAGGGAGGATGTATGATGATGTTAGGGAAGAGTATGATGATGCTGTTGAAGACGAAGGATTATGCAGGGGAGAAAGTAGGATGATGTTGGGTAAGATGTAGGATGATGCTGTTGAGGACGTAAGATGCTGCTGGGGAGGATGAAGGATAATGGTGGAGTGGACAAAAAACAGGACTTTTGTTCTGACATCAATAAAGGATGAAAAAAAAATCTGGTTCGACGTAATCAAAACTACCAGTGCCATTCAACGTTGACATTATTACAAAAGCCAAAACACATATGCGTACAGGAGGTAAAAAAAAAAAGCAAAGGAAATTCTGTTAGCCTCATTGCAACGAAAACAGAACGTGTTTTTACATAAATAAAACACAAGAAACATGTCGTTACATCAGTAAAACACAAGAAACGTGTCGTTACATAAATATAACATACAGAAAATGGTTTGATTTCAATAAGATTCCCAAAGCCCGTCTACGTTGACATCATTACGAAAGCCAAAGAATATTTGCGTAAAGAAGCTACAACACCATTTTTGATATCAAAACAACAGCCAAAGAAGTTATGTTAAATTCATTGCAACAAAACATCCAAGTAAAATGTGTTGACATCAATAAAACATCCAAAAAACATGTATTGACACCATTAAAACAGCCAAAGCCCTTTTCCAATGATGTTGGATGATGCTGGGAAGGAGGAGGTAAGTTGAAGCTACGGAGGATGTAAGACTATATTGTGAGGATGTATAGGATAATGCTGGGAGGATAAAGAGATGCTAGAAAGGATGTAAAATAATGCTAGGGAGGACGTAGAATAATGCTACAAGGATGAGGGACGATACTAAAACGAAGAAGGATGATGCCGCGAGGAAGTAGGATGAAGCGTAGAAGGGTTATGATGATCCTAGGGCTGACGAAGGATGATGCTGGGGAAGATGTAGGATGATGTTGGGAGGATGTACAATGAAGCTGAGGAGGACGAAGGATGATGCTAAGAGGACGTTGGATGAAATGGGGAAAGACATAAGATGATCCTTCGAGGGATATAAATTGATGCTAGGGAGGATGTAGGATGACATTGGAAGGATGTATAATGGTAATAGGGAAGACATAGGATGATGCAGGGAGGATGAAAAATGATGCTGAGAAAGAAGATGCTAGTGAGAATGTAGGATGATACTGTTGAGGACGTAGGATGATGCTGGGGAGGGCGTAGGATAATGGTGGACTGGACGAAAAACAGGACATTTCTTCTGACATCAATAAAGGGTAAAAAAAGAAAAAACATGGTTTGACATCATTAAAACTACCAGAGCCCTTCTAGGTTGACATTATCAAAAAGCCAAGAAACATGTTCGCACAGGAGTTAAAACACCTTCCAAAGAAGTTCTGTTTGCTTCATTCATACAAAAAAGAACATATCATTTGACATCAATAAGACATCCAAGAAAAATGTATTGACACCAAGAAAACAGCCAAAGCCCCTCTCCATTGATGTAGGATGATACTGGGGAGGATGTAAGAGGATGCAGGGGAGGATGTTACATGATTCTCGGTGGATCTAAAATCATGCCGGGGAAGATGGAGTATAAACCTGCAGAGGATGTAAGTTGATGCTACGGAGGATGTAGGATGATGTGAGGTTATATGATGATGCTAAGGAAATGAATGTTATGCTGGGGTGGATGAAGGATAATGCTGGGGAGGATGTGATATGTTGCTTGGGAGGTTCTAGAATGATGCTGGTGAGGAAGTAGGATGATACTAGGCAGTATGTGGGATGATGCATGGAAGGATATAGAGTGATGCTAGGAGTATGTTAGATAATGCGAGAAGGATGTAGGATAATATGGGGAGGACGTAGGATAAAGCTTGGAAAGATGTACGATTGTGCTTGGGAGGATGTAAGGATGTAGGTTGATAGTGGGAAGGACTTAGGATGAAGCTGAGAAGGATGTACGATGGAGCTTGGAGGGATGCACGATGATGCTGAAAGGATGCAGGGAGAGTTTCGGAGGATGGATAATGTTTTAAAGGAAAACGGAGGATGATGCTTGGGAGGATGAAAGATGATGATGAAGAGTATGTAAGATGATGCCATTGAAGACGGAGGATGATGCTAGGGAGGATGTAAGATGATGCTGGGGAGAATGTATTTTGATGCTGGGAAGGATGTAGGATGATGCTTGCGAGTATGCAGGATGATGTTTGGAGGATGTACGATGATGCTGGAGAGGACGAAGGATGATGCTGGGAGGAAGTAGGTTGAAATGGAGAAAGTTGATCCTTTGAAGGATGTAAGTTAATGCTAGGGAAGATGTTAGATGATGCTGGGAGGATGTATGATGGTTACATGGAATTCGTAGGATAAGGCTGGGAGGAAGAAAGATGATGCTGAGGAGGATGTAAGATAATACCAGTGAGGATGGAGGACGATGCTAGGGCGGATGTAATTTGATGGGGAGCGGATGTAGGATAATGCTATGGAGGACGTAGTATGCTGCTCGGGAGGATATAGGATAATGGTGGGATGGACAAAAAACAGGGAATTTGTTCTGACATCAATAAAGGACCCAAAAACATTTGGTTCGACAGAATTAAAACTACCAGAGCCATTCTACGTTGAAATTATTACAAAAGCCAAAGAAAATATCCACACCGGAGCTAAAACACGCTTCGTGGTATCAAAACAACAGCCAAGTAAGTTGTGTTAGCCTCATTGCAACGAAAACAGAACATGTGTTTTTACATCAGTAAAACACAAGAAATATGAGGTGACATTAATATAACATACAGAAAATGGCTTGACATCATTAAAACTCCCATCTACGTTGACATCATTACGAAAGCCAAAGAACATTTGCGTAAAGGAGCTAAAGCACCATTTTTGATATTAAACAACAGCCAAAGAAATTATGTAAAATTCATTGCAACAAAAACAGAACATGTGTTTTGACATCAATAAAGCACCCAAGAAAAATGTGTTGACGTCAAAGAACATCAAAAAACATGTGTTGACAATAAAGCACCCAAAGCCACTTTCCATCGATGTATGATGATACTGGGGAGGATATAAAAGGATGTAGGAAAGGATGGAGGATGATCCTACGTGGGGTGTAAGTTAATGATACAGAGGATGTACGATGATATGAGGAAATATGATGGAGCAAGGAAAGATGTACGATGATGCTGGGGAGGATGAAAGATAAAGCTGGGAAGGATGTAAGATGATGCTAGTGAGGACGTAGGATGATGCTGGCGAAGATGTAGCATGATGCTTCTGAAGAAGTAGGATGTTACTGGGGAGGATATAGGATAATAGTGGAGTGGACCAAGAACAGGACATTTCTTCTCTCATCAATAAAGGATAAAAAAAAAAAATGGTTTGACATCATTTAAACTGTCAGAGCCACTCTACGTTGACATTATTACAAAAACCAAAGAACATATGCGTACAGGACCTAAAACACCCTTTATTATGTCAAAACGACAGCCAAGGAAGTTGTTAGCCTCATCGTAACGAAAATAGAACGCGTTTCTACATCAATAAAACACAAGAAACATGTGGTGACATCGATATAACATACAGAAAACGGTTTGACATCATTAAAACTCCCAAAGCCCATCAACGTTATCATCATTACAAAAGCCAAAGAACATTTGCGTAAAGAAGTTAAATCACCATTTTTTTATATCTAAAAACCAGCCAAAGAGGTTCTGTTAAGCTCATTGCAACAAAACGTCCAAGTAAAATGTGTTGACATCAATACAACAATCCAAAAAACATGTGTTGATTGGCACCAATAAAACAGCCAAAGACCCTCTCCATCGATGTAGGATGATACTGGAGAGGATGTAAGAGGATGCTAGGGAAGACCTTAGATGATGCTGAGGAGGATGTTAGATGATGCAGGGGAGGATGGAAGAAAATCTTACGGAGGATTTACGTTGATACAATGACGGATGTAAGATAATGTTGTGAGGATGAGCACGATGATGCTGGGGAAGATGAAAAAATATGCTGGGAAGGATGTAAGATAATGCTAGTGATGACGTAAGATGATGCTGGAGAGGATGAAGGATGATGCTGGAAATGAAGAAGGGTGATGCTGCAAAGAAGTATGATGAAGTGTAGAAGAATATATGATGATGCTAGGGAGGACGTACGATGATGCTGGGGAGGATGTGGGATGATGCTTAGAGGGTGTACGATGATGCTGGGAGAATGTACGATGAAGTTGGAGGGGACGAAGGATGATGCTGTGAGGAAGTAGAATAAAATTGGGAAGGACATAGGGTGATCCTGCGAGGGATGTGAATTGATGCTAAGGAGGATGTAGGATGATATTGGGGATGTATAATGGTGACAGGGAAGACGTAGGATGATGCTGGGAGGATGAAAGATGATGCTGAGAGGGATGTAAGATGATGCTAGTGAGGACGGAGGATGATGCTAGAGCGGATGTAAAATGATGCTGGCGAGAATGTAGGATGATACTTTTGAGGACGTTGGATGATGCTGGGGAGGACTTAGGATAATGGTGAAATGGACGAAAAACAGAACATTTGTATTGACATCTATGAAGAATGAAAAAAAAACTGGTTTGACATCATTAAAACTGCCAGAGCCCTTCTAGGGTGACATTATTAAAAAATAGCCAAAGAACTTGTGCGTACACGAGTTAATACGCCCTTTTTGATATCTAAACAACAGCCAAAGAAGTTCTGTTAACCTCATTACAACAAAAAGAGAACATATGTTTTTCCACCAATAAAACATTCAAGAAAAATGTGTTAACATAAAGAAAACAACTAAAAAACTTATTTTGACACCACCAAAAGCCTCTTTTCATCGATGTAAGATGATACGGGGGAGGATGTAATATGGATACAGGGTATTATTTTGGTGATCCTGGGTGGATGTAAGATCATGCTTGTGAAGATGGAGGATGATCCTGCAGAGAATGTAAGTTGATCCTATGGAGGATGTAGGATGTTGTGAGGATATATAATGGCACTAGGGAAGAAGTAGGGGTGGATGTAAGATGATGTGGGGGAGGATGTGAGATAATGCTGTGGAGGAGGTAATATGTTGCTGGGGAGGTTGTAGAATGATGCTGGTGAGGAACTAGGATGATACTGGGCAGGACTTGGGATGATGCATGGAAGGATATAGGATGATGTTGGAAGTATGTATGATGATACTATGAGGATGTAGGATGATACTGGGGAAGACTTATTATGAAGCTGAGAAGGAGGTATGATGGTGCTTGGGAAGATGTAGGATAATGCAGAGAGGATGTAGGAGGATTTTTGGAGGATGGGTAATGGTGTAAAGGAAGACGGAGGATGATGCTTGTGAAGATGAAAGATAATGCTTAGGAAAATGTAAGATGATGCAAGTGAGGACGGAGGATGATGCTAGGTCGGATGTAAGATGATGCTGCGGAGGATGTAGGATGATGCTGGGAAGGATGTAGGATGATGCTCAGAAGGATGTAGGATGATGCTGGAAGGATGTAGGAGGATTTTCAAAGGATGGATAATGGTGTAATGGAAGTCGGAGGATGATGCTTGGGAGGATGAAAGATGATATTGAGAGGGATGCTAGTGAGGACGGAGGATGATCCTTGGACAGATGTAAAATGATGCTGGCAAAAATATAGGATGATACTGTTGAGGACGTAGGATGATGCTGGGGAGGACGTAGGATAAAGGTGAAGTGGACTAAAAACAGGACATTTGTTCTGATATCGATAAAGCATCAAAAAAAAAAAATCTGGTTTGACATCATTAAAACGGCCAGAGCCCTTGTAGGTTGAAATCATTCAACAAAAAAGCAAAACATGTGCGTACAGGAGCTATAACACCCTTTTTGATATTTAAACAACAGCCAAAGTAGTTCTGTTAATCTCACTGCAACAAAAAGAGAACATAGTTTTCACATCAATACAACATCCAAGAAAAATGTGTTGATACCAAGAAAACATCCAATAAACATGTGTTGACACCAATAAAACAGCGAAAGCCCCTCTAAGGGGGATGTAAGAGGATGCAGGGGAGGATGTTAGATGATGCTGGGTGGACGTAAGATCATGCTGGGGAAGATGGAGGATGATCCTGCAGAGGATATAAGTTGAAGCTACGGAGGATGTAGGATGATGTTGTGGGATATATGATGGTGCTAGGGAAAAAGTAGGATGATGTTGGGGTGGATGTAGGATGATGTTGGGAGAATGTGAGATGATACTGGGGAGGATGTAGAATGTTGCTGGGGAGGTTGTAGAATGATGCTGGTGAGGAAGTAGGATGATACTAGGAAGGACGTAGGATGATGCTAAGAAAGATGTAAGATGATGCTGGAGGGATATAGGAAGATGCTAGGGAGGATGGAGGATGATGTTGGAGAGGATGTAAAATGATGCTTTGAGGACGTAGGATGATGCTGGAAGGGTGTACAATGATGCTGGTGAGCATGAACTATGATGTTGGCGAGGACGTAGAATGACGCTGGGGAGGACGTAGGATGATAATTGGGAGGATGTAGGATGAAGCTGGAAGGATGTAGGACGATACTGGAGAGGTCGAAAAATGATGCTGGAATGACGTAGGACGAACCGGCGAAGGATCTGGGAAGGATGAAAGTTGATGCTAGGGAGGATGCATGATGATGTTAGAGACGACGTATGATGATGCTGTTGAAGACAAAGGGTTATGCGAGGGTGGAACTAAGATGATACTGGATGGAATGTGAGATGATGCTGGATAGGATGTAGGATGATGCAGTTTAAGACGTAGGATGCTGCTGGAAGGATGTAGGATATTGGTGGAGTGGAAAGAAACTGGGCATTTGTTCTGACATTAATAAAGGATGGAAAAAAAACTGGTTGGACATTAAACTACCAGAGCCATTCTACGTTGACATTATTACAAAAGCCAAAGACATATGTGTTCAGGAGCTAAAACACCCATCGTGATATCAAAACGACAGCCAAGGAAGTTGTGTTAGCCTCATTGCAACGAAAACAAAACATGTGTTTTTACATCAATAAAACACAAGACATATGTGGTGGCATTAATATAACATACAGAAAATGGTCTGACATCATTAAAACTCCCAAAGGCCCGTCTACTTTGACATTATGAAACCCAAAAAAACATTTGCGTAAAGGAGCTAAAACACCATTTTTGAAATCAAAACAACAGCCAAACAAATTACGTTAAATTCATTGCAACAAAAATAGAACATGTGTTTTGATATAAATAAAAATCCCAGTGAAATTGTGTTGACATCAATAAGATATCCAAAAAAAAAAACATGCATTGACGCCATTAAAACAAAGACCCTCTTGATTGATTAAGGATGATCCTAGGGAGGATGTAAGAGGATTCTGGGGAGTATATTAGATGTTCCAGAGAGCATGTGAGATGATGGTCGGGAAGATTGAAGATAATCCTACGGAGGATGCAAGTTGATGCTACGGAGGATGTAGGATGATGTGAGGATGCATGAAGGTTCTAGGGAAAAAAGAAGCTGGGTATGATCCAAGACAATGTTAGTGAGAATGTAGAATGATGATGGCGAGGATGTAGGATGATGCTGAAGACGAAGAAGGATGATCCTTCGAGGAAGTAGGATAAAGCAGGGAAGGATGTAGAATGATGCTAGTGAGGACGGAAAATTACGCCACGGCGGATTCAAAATGATGCTGGGAGGATATAGGATGATGCGGTTGAGAACGTAGGATGCTGCTGGGGAGGATGTAGAATAATGGTGGAGTGGACAAAAACAGGACATTTGTTCTGGCATGAATAAAGGATAAAAAGAAACTGGTTTAACATAATCAAAACTGCCAGAGCCGTTTTACGCTCACATTATTACAAAAGCCAAAGAACATATGCGTACAGGAGCTAAACACCATTTGTGATATCAAAATGACAGCCAAGGGAGTTCTGTTAGCCTCATTGCAACGAAAACAGAACATGTGTTTTTACATCAATTTTCCGAGAAAAATGTGTTATCAATATAACACAGAAAATGGTCTGACATCATTAAAAGTCCCAAAGCCCGTCAACGTTGACATCATTACGAAAGCTGAAGAACATTTGCGTAAAGGAGCTGAAACACCATTTTTGATATCAAAAAGGGTCACGATAACCTCAATGCAAAAAAAAAAGGAAACGAAAAACAGAAATTATGATTGACATCAATAAAATATCCAAGAAATATGTGTTGACATCAATAAAACATCCAAAAACATGTGTTGACATCAATAAAACAGCCAAAGCCCCTTTCCTTCGAGGTAGGATCATAATGGGGAAGGTGTAAGAGGATGCAGGAAAGGATGGAGGATGATCCTGCGGAGGATGAAAGTTGATGCTACGGAGGATGTAGGACGATGTTGTGAGGATATATGATGGAGCTAAGAAAGAAGTACGATGATGCTGGGGAGGATGAATGATGAATCTGGGATGTAAGATAATGCTAGTGAGGACGTAGGATGTTGCTGGCGAGGATGTACGATGATGCTGAAGACGACGAAGGATGGTGCTACTAGGACATAGAATGATGCCGGGGAAGATGTAGGATGATGCTTTGTCGTAGGGAGGATGATGCTAGGGAGGATGTAAACTGGTGTAAGGATGATGTGAATACATGATGAGAAGGATTAAGATGACGCTGGGGAGGACGTAGGATGATGATGGGAAGGATGTAAGATGATGCAGGAGAGAGGGAGATCGTAGGATGATGCTGTGAGGATGTAACGTGATTCCTAGAGGATGTAGGAAGATGATGAGGATAATGTTGGAGAGGATGCAGAATGAAGCTAGGGAGGACGTTGGATGGTGCTGGGAGGGTGTAAAATGATGCAGGTGAGCATGGACAATGATGCTGGGAAGGACGTTCAATGATACTGGGGACCACGTAGAATGATTCTGGGGAGGATGTAGGATGATGCTGGAAGGATGTAGGACGATGCTGCAGAGGTCGAAGAATGATGCTGGGATGAAGTAAGATGAATCGGCGAAGGATGTAAGATTATTCTGGGAAGGATGTAAGTTGATGCTATGAAGGTTGTATGGTGATGTTAGGGACGATGTATGATGATGCTATTGAACCCGGATCATCCTGTGTGGAGGTAGGATGATGCTGGGTAGGATGTGAGATGATGCTGGAGAGAATGGAGGATCATTCTTGGGAGGATGTAGGATGATATTGGGAGGATGTAAGATGATACTGGGGAGGATGTGAGATGTTGCTAGGGAGGTTGCAGAATGATACTGGTGGGGACGTAGGATAATACTTGGCAGGAAGTAGGACGATGCATGAAAGGACATAGAATGAGGGTGGGAGGCATGTAAAATGATGCTAGGAGGATGTACGATGATGGAGAGGACGAAGGATGATGATGGGAACACGTAGGGAAACAGGGAAGGGTGTAGGATGATGGGGTGTAAGTTGATCCTTGGAAGGATGTAGGAAATTTTCGGACAATGGATAATGGTGCAAAGGAACACGGAGGATGATGCTTGGGAGGATGATGCTTGGGAGGATGAAAAACGATGATGAGGAGAATGCAAGATGATGCTAGTGAGGACGGAGGATGATGCTAGGGCGGATGCAAGATGATGCTGGGGAGGATAAAGAATAATTCTGGAGAGGATGTAAGATGATACTAGGGAGTATGCATGGTGATGCTGGGGAGGATGTTGGATGATGCTGGGAAGGATGTAAAATAATGCTGCGTAAGATGTAGGAGGACTCTGGGAAGGATGTAAGAGAATGTTTGGGAGGATGTTGGATGATGCTGGGAGAATGTAAGATGATGCTGAACAGGACGTAGCATGATGCTGGGAGGATGCAGGATGAACCTGCGGAGAATGTAGGACGATTTTGGGAGGATGTATAATGGTGCTAGGGAAGACGTAGGATGATGCTTGGAAGATGAAAGATAATGCTTGGTAGGATGTATGATTATGCTGGACAGAACGTAGAAGGATGCTGGAGGATGTAAGTTGATGCTGGGGGATGTAGGATGATGCTGTTGAGAACATATGATTTTGGGAGCATGTAATATAATGTTGGGATGATGCTGGGGAGGATTCAGGAAGATGCTGGAGAGGACGAAGGATGATGCTTGAAAGACGTAGGAAGAAACTTGGAAGGATGCAGGATGATGCTGAAGAGGATGCAAGTTAATGATAGCGATGATGTGATGATGATGGCAGTGAAGACGTACGGTGATACTGTGGATGATGTAGGATGGTGCTGGGTAGAATGTGAAATTCTACTCGATAAAATGTAGAAGGATGCTGGGGATGATGTGGCAAGGACATATGATCGCTGAGCAGGATGTAAGGCTTTGCTGGGGTGAATATAGGATGAGGCTGGGAGGATGTAGGATGATGCTGGAGGACGAATAATGACGCTGGGAGAACGTAGGATGAAATGGGCAAGGATGTAGGATGATGCTGCGAAGGATGTAAGATGATGCTAGGAAGGATTTATGATGATGTTAGGGAGAATGTATGATGTTACTCTGCGAGACGTAAGATGATGCTGGGAGGATGCTGAATGATGCTGAGAAGGCTGAAAGATGATGCTGGGATGATGTAAGATGATACTGAGGAAGATGTATGATCATGTTAGGGAGGACGTAAGATGATGGTGGGATAAATGTAGGATGATGGTAGCGAGGATGTAGGATGATGCTGTGTAGGATGTAAAATGATGCCATGGAGGATGTAAGATCATTTTGCGAAGGATATAATATGCTACTGGGAGGATGCACGATAATGCTGGTGAAGACAGGATCATGCTGGGTAGGATGTAGGATGATGCTTCGTAGGAGGTAATTTGATGCTGGGTAGGGTGTAAAATGCTGATGGGAAGGATGTGCGATGATACTTAGGAAGATTAAGATAATGCTGCGGACGACGTATGACTATCTTGGGGAGGATGCAAGATGCTGCTGCAGAGGATTTACGATGATGCTAAGGAGATCGTAGAAGGATAGGAGGATGTAATATGATGCTGAGAAGGATGTATAATAATGCTGCGAGGATGTAAGATGATACTGGGGAGGATGGAGGATGATGTTGGAGAGGGTGTAGAATGATGCTAAGACGGTTGTACGATGATACTGATGATGATGTAGGATGATGCTGGGAGGACGTAGGATGGTGCTGGGAGGATGTAAGATGATAATGTGGAGGATGAAGAATGATGCTGGGGAGGATGTAGAATGATGCTGGCGAGTATGTATGATGATGTTGGGAGGATGTAAAATGATGCTGGGGAAGATGTAGGATTATGCTGGGGAGGATGTAAGAGAATGCTGAGGAGGATGTTAATTGATACTGAAGGGATGTAAGATAATGTTGAGAAGAATGTAGTATGATGCTGGGAGGATGCAGGATGAACCAGCGAAGGATGTAAGTCAATCCTGGGGAGGATGTAACAATGTTGGGAGGATGTATGATGGTGCTGGGAGGATGAAGGATCATGCCGGGGAGAATGTAGGATGATGCTGGAGATGAGGGAAGATGATGCTGGGGTGTATATATGATTATGCTGTTTACTGTAGTATGTAGGATGATGCTGAGGACGTAGTATGATACAGGGGAGGCTGTAGGATAATGCTGGGATTTTATAGGATGATCGTGGGAGGATGTAGGATGATGCAGGAGAGGACGAGAGATGATGCTGGGAGGACGTATGATGAAACGTGGAAGGATTTACGATGATGCTGGGGAGGATGTAAGCTGGTGATAGGGAGGATGTATGATGATGCCTGGGAATACGTAGAATGATGCTGAGGAAGACGTAGGACGGTGCTGGGTAGGATGTGAAATGATACTGGATACAATATAGGAAGATGCTGGGAAGGATGCAGGATGATTTTGTGGAGGACGTAGGATCATGCTGGGCAGAATGTAAGATTATGCCGGGGTGGATGTAGGATGACGCTGTGAAGATGTAGGATGATGCTGGAGGGAGCGTAGGATGATGCTGTAAGAACGTAGAATGAAACGAGGAAGGATGTAATTTGATGCTAGGGAGGAAGTTGATAATAGGGAGGATAAATAATGATTCTTTGGAAGATGTAAGATGATGCTGGGAAATATGTATGATGATGCTGACAAGGATTTAAGATGATGTTGGGTAGGATGTAAGATGATGTTCGGAAAGCCCTATGATCACTCAGGGGAGGACGGAGGATGATCCTGGGGTGGAGGTAGATGATGGTAGGAAGGACGTACGATTATGCTGGGTATGATGAAAGATGATTCTGGGGAGGATGTAAGATATTATGGGAAGGATGTGTGACAGCGCCGGGGAGGATGTATGATTGTGCAAATGAAGACATAGGATCATGCTGGGCAGGACGTACGATGAAGCTTGGGAGGATGTAGGATGATGCTGGAGAGGACGAAGGATGATGCTGGGACGACGTAGCATGAAACGGGGAACGATATAAGATGATCCTACAGAGGTTGTGAGTTGATGATAATGATGATGTAGGATGATGTTGGCAAGACGTTTAATTGTCCTAAGGAAGACGCAGGATGATGCTACGGAGGATGAAAGATGATGCTGGGAGGATGTTGGATGATCCTAAAAAGGATGTAAGATGGTGCTGGGGAGGATATAAGATGATGCTGGGGCAGGATATATGATGATGGTGGGGAGGACGGAGGGTGATGTAGGATGATTTTAGAGATTGTAGTATGATGCTGTGATGGAGGTAATATGATGCTGGGGAGGATATGAGAGTACTCTGGGAAGGATGCTGGGGAGGATGCACGATCATGCTGGTGAAGACATAGGTTGACGCTTGGAATATGTAGGATGATGGTGGATAGGAGGTAGGATGATACTGGAAGCATGTAAAGTACTGCTGGGAAGGATATATGAAGATGATAGGGAGGATGTATGATGACGCTATGAAAGACGTGGGATGATGCTAAGGAGGATGTACAATGATGCTGGGAAGGATGTAAGATGTTCCTGGTGAGCTTATAGAATGATGCTGGTGAGGACGTAGGATGATGATAGGTAGGACGTAGGATAAAGCTGTGGATGATGTAGGATGGTACTTGGGAAGACGTAGGACGAGATGCGGAAGGATGCAGAATGATCCTGCAGAATATGTAAGTTGATGTATGATGGTGCTCGTGAACACGTAGGATGATGCAGGGGAGGATGTAAAGTGATTCTGGAGAGGCAGTAGGATGATGCTGGGAGGACGTAGGATGAAACTGAAAAGCGAGTAGCATCGATGATGCATGGGATCACGTAGGATGATGCTGGGAGGACGAATTATGATACGGGAAAGAATGTAGGATGTTCCTACGGGGGATGTAACTTGATGCTAAGGAGGATGCAAGATGATGTTTGGTGAATGTATGATGGTGCTAATGAAGACATAGGATTTTACTGGCAAGGATGTAATATGATGCTGAGGAGAATGTACGATGATGCTAGTGAGGACGGAGGATGATGCTAGGGCACA
>JAUTXX010313776.1:0-13757 GCA_032273605.1 Panulirus laevicauda | reverse complement strand
CAGTTATTCATCATCTGGTACTTACGTACAGTGAGACGTGGGCGCTAAGAGGCTGTGCAGCCGTCCGTGTGAACGGCCCCCCTGGACCCCTTCGGGTACCTTACGAATTTAGATAATTCAGGAGTTGTCGCTAATGCCTTCTTTACGGCGCCCTGAGGCTGTAGATGCACGGAAGAAACTGACGAGAAACACAAGATGATGTACAGCTTCCAATAACCATCACTTCATAGCTCTTATCAGGATATCGACCTTTTGGTAATATATCAGATGGTTTAGATTACCATCCCTTGCATGGAGTAATCCGCCTCTGAATCCTTCAGAAGAGAAACTAGACTTTATGATGATGGACCGTAAAGTTTAAAGTTGTGGAGTTGGTTCTCCATCTTCGGCCAGACGGAACACAGTACACATGACCGCTAATACGTATGTCACTGTCATCCTCCAGCACTTACTATTTCTATAAAGGTCAAAAGGGTCCATCATCCCACTCTACCTTCACACAATCTCAGCTCAAAGGGTCCCCTAGCCACGCAGTTGGACCACCCCGAACCGCTCAGTGTATACTTATCACTTAACAAGCAATCAGAGTGGCAGTCAGAATAGCAATCCGATTTCCGAGGTGGAGGTGCTAGCCAGCCTGTACCAATATAGACAGGGATTAGTGTACATTACGACATGCTGGCTCTGATGGCTACGGTCAACATGGCCTCTGTCGCCCACATTAACACTCGTTCGAACCCACGCCTCACGCCCACACCTCCCACGCCTCATCCACCTCACGTCAGCACCTCTGACTCCCATGCCCCTCAAATCCAAGTCCCTCACGCCCGCAACAGCCCTCCTCGACAGAGATTCATAGTGGAGACATGATCCGGTTGTTACAAAAACTATGAATTAAGAAGATAACTTGTGTGGCGTGGGTGAGTACATCGGGAAGTTCCACGAGACACTTGTTATTGACACCTTGGGGGTAACAACACCTGAGTGGCATAATGGGGAGAAATATGCCGGACAATCCTGCCAAAAGGGCGCCTGGACTGGTAGGAGTGAGTGTCGTCCCTTTCCAGTGCTCGAGACTCGACAAATATTTTTTTCATCCAATAATTACTGCTGTCATAATAGTTATTATAATAGTTAACTGTATGAGTAAATACTGAGAGAGGTTGCGGGCAGCCAAAAGCACTTCTGAGTATGAATACCACGACACACCCACTAGATATGATGGCTTCAAGGATTTCGCAGTAAAGAAAATTTCATGGCTTAAATAATGGTGTCGAAACCGGTCTTGCTAAAGCAGCTAATACTTAGCTTACCACAACAGCTAAAGGCAAGTTACCTTCCGTCACTGTCTGCGTTATGATCTTCAGTGTCAGATATTACAAACCACAAAGGGATTTGGTTATGTTTTGTTCCTGAGCTAAGAAATGGTGTGGAGGTCTGAGATTTTACTGAACTCAGCTTGAACCAAGTGCAAGGACGAAGATACAAAACAAGTCATTCGAAATGTAATGGTTTCGCATTACATTTGGCTACAGTGAGCGAGATACTGTGGTGAAATAGAATCTAGTACTTCCGAAATAACGGAAAAGTAAAAATCTTCATGTCTCCCAGTGATGAATCCGTTGTTGATTCTCTTGGTAAACACAGGCTTAGGAAACTCATTTTTGAGTAAGTCAAGAGAAGACTCGTCGTGTCATCTGTGTCGCAAACACAGTGAAATCCTCCTGATTTGGAAACAGCAACCTTCCCTTGAGCAATGAGTCGCAACACTTCCATCATAGGCCCTGTAAGGTATGAGATTTATCACACTTGGAATAAAGTGTGGGCTAATTTATCATGTTCTGTAAACAGTAAACGTTATTCGTAAACATCAGGGAATAACAATCTCATTATGCCTCTCGTAAATTGTGAGCATTATAACCTCCTGAGCAGAGCTTGAGTGAGGGCTGTACGGGCCAGCCGGGGACGTAGGAGTAAACTGCGATTAGGACTCATAACACCAACTTTTGGAGTAAACTGTGAAAGCTGGAGTCACGCTGATCAAACATCCTGGTCCTGGGGAGGAAGGTGATCATTAGCACGGGTGCGACAGCCTTGGTAAGTGGGGGAGGGAGGGGACGAGGGGCTACACCTGATGGAGGAGGTAGAGTGGGCTCTTGAGGATGTAGGATCCCAGGGGTCTCTTCCTGGGGTGTTGGAAGGTGGAGTGCTCCTTGCTAGGGTGGAGTGCTTTTAACGGGAGTAAAGTTTTCCTTTCTGGGATGGAGTATTCACCACTGAAATGAGGGTCTTCCTTGCTGGGGTGGAGTGTTCCTCACTAGGCTACCGCATGGAGAGCACTTCTTCCTCCAAGGTGTTGGGGAGGGAAGTCCCGGAGTGTGAAGTAATTCTTGGCAGGTTGTTTCCTCTTGTTTGCTCTGTCGGGTTAGCTGCTGGTGCTGTGAACCCTGGGCCAGGATGGTGGCAGGTGTATCCCTTCTTCAGGAGTCCAGTGGGTTGCCCTCACGGACTCCTAAGGATTGATGATCATGGACGTTTGACTAGACTGTCGTTTTTTTTTCACAAAGCTTCGCCATTGAGGACTACCTCGGAGCAAACCTGTGCATGCAGCTAATAATATTTACATGCGAGGCGTTACTATGGTTGCTAAACAGAAGTACTGAAAAACGTGAAGATATCTCACATCATGAGACGAAAATACAGACAAGGAGAACCTTGTGAAACTCGCTCTGGCACTGATGCAGGACCTCTCTCTCTCTCTCTCTCTCTCTCTCTCTCTCTCTCTCTCTCTCTCTCTCTCTCTCTCTCTCGTGAGGGAAGTGGGGATCGAGGACGACGTCCTTCCCTGGAATGTGCAGCACGTCCTCTCCTTCCTCATGATGAAACAGTTGAGTGTTTGATAAGCTCTGTTCTTGTGTCAAGTAAAACGAAACTATGACAATTCATTATCTATACGACATGGAAATGATTACTGTATGACATTATGTATAATTAGATATGTACATGAATTAATATGTCTGTTGCATCATGTAAGAAGAAACAACAATACTTCCTCACTACGCAACTGGCTCAGCAATGAAATGAAATTTTTGAAAAAGAGTAAACAATCCACTGCAGAAAGACCACTCGAGTGTCCAACGTAAACAGTAACAAAAGAACAATCCCTCGAAGATGTGAGAAGCAATAGTGGACATTTGTCCCTCCAGGGAGACAGTATTTTACCCATAATCCACTGAGAATAACCCGGGCTTAGCACTATAATACCCGCAACAACGTGTCATCCGAACAGAGCCGATAAATACTCTGTTAAAAATCCTCTTCCCTCCCTCGAGAGGACGGGAATGAGGGGGAAATAATGGAAAAAAATGAAAATGTACGAGTTAGCCATTGACTACCCGGCCCGAGCATCATTGTCGATTCTTCAATATGCAAATCCACGTCCTTGGCTGTAATGAAAGGATTTATATTACGGTGGCGAGTCAAGGGTAATTGATTGTGGCCGAGATGGGGAGTGGGGTGTTGATGGGCTGGAGTGGGAAGAGAACGCTGGGGCGAGATGGAAGTATAGAGGGGAGAGAAGAGATTGAATGGTGTTGGGATGACTTGTACGATAAGTCTAAATCTGGTTGATAATCTGGTAGTATGAGCATATAGCATCCAATTAGCCTCGGAACGTGGTGAAATTGGTGGTTTTAAACAAGGTATATCCACCAATTTGCCTCGTAAACGTGGCCTGATTGATAGGTGTAAGTGTGTAACCAACAATTAGCCTCTGAAATGAAGTATGATTGATGGTTATAATGGAATATAAACAACAATTAGCCTCAGGAGCATGAACTAATTCATGGTTCTAATGGTGAAACCACCAATTAGCCTCGCAAACGTACCCTAACTAGCAGCTGAAATAGTTTAACCAACAATTAGCTTCGTGTACGTGGTTTAATTGGTGGTTATGACAGAGACTAACTACTAATTACCCTCTGCTACTTGTAATGGTGTATAGGCTGGAGGATCATCATCCAGCAAAAGACTATCTGGTCGAGGGTTGTGAGGAGGGAAGTGTCATGGCTTCATGAGAACATGCCGCTTACCATGACGGTGTCCCAGGGCCAGGTACAGGCTCACGTGGAAGGCAAGTGATGTCTTCTCCTCCCACCAACACTCCTCGCTGGACGGAGTGCCTGGATGATCCACCTGGATCCAACCTTCCAGGAGTGTTTCGTAATCTTCTCCAATGGAAAATGATGCTGGAAGGAGACAAAAAATCTATTGTTAGATATTTCTCGTGTACGGGGAACGTATGTATGTATGTACAAGTTAATACATTTTTAAAGGTAATAAAGATTTATGATATGTGGTATTCTGGACCCGAGGAAACCTTCCCTAACGATAGCACAACCCTGAAGTGATATCATACAGCGATCCTGAATCTGTCTCTCATCTTATGGTTCCCCCTTACCCCCATTTGTTACCCCTCTCCCTCCTGAACTTCTCTACTCCTCTTTCTCTTCCTCCTCCCTCCCCTCGACAACGTATGGCGGGTACGTCAACACAATTGATGACCCTCGCGGGTCTAGTGTGGTTGCTTCAGCAGGTGTGGTGGTGACGGACGCGGACCTAAGCTAAGCCCACAACAGTCCGCGCCAACTGGAGCCTCTCCCTGGCCGTAAGCCATGCTTTACCACAGCTGAATCTCTCCGGCAACAGCTAATGACAAAGCTAAAGGGACAGCTGCAGTTAAGTAGGTGGTAAGGGTGCTGAGGTCGGAGCTACGGCTGCTAGGTTCAGTAGTACGGTAGCTGGGGTCAGTGGTAAGGGTGCTGGAGTCAGTGGTATGGTTGCTGGGGTCGGTGGTAAGTGTGCTGGGGAAGGGAGGGCGGAGGTTATGGGTGGATTAAAATGGTAATCCTAATGGAGCTCATCCATAAGGGGCCACACACACACACACACACACACACACACACACACACACACATATGGTCCATATCACACATGTCAGGGGAGGAGCCATGGTGACTGAAAAGTAAAAGTTTGCATTACAAATATCTATTGGTAACACAAGGCTATCCACACACGCTAAGCATGGCAAATTAACTCTACCAAACTTGTGCCACTGAAAACATACTTAAGGAATTCTAGGATACTCTGTTGTCGAAGAATTTTTGCGGCTATGGTATATCTAAGGAATTCTGGGAAATGGAACCATGAAAGAATTCTTGCCAGCAAAGACAGACCGAAGGAATTTCAGGATATCTTACATCGGAGGTATATTTTGCTAGTGAGGAGACACCTAAGGAGGTCTACGGACACGTACAGGTCAAAGGCCTCAATGTGTTCAAGACTGTAACGTTTTCCTCAATTTCCTCAGTTAGGAGAGGACAGTGTGGCGAGGGTGAGCGGGTCATCCCCTCCCCTCCCGTGAGACCGAGCCGAGGAAACATCTCTTGTCAGTTTTCCCGAGAGAAGTTGATGATACGGCCGATAATTTCTATTACCCCGGCTCGTCCAGCCTCCCACGGGACCTCACCGTCTATCTTCCTCGCTCATCTCAAAGACCGACGACTCCCAGCGGCCCGCACCCTGCCTGTCAGCCTGGCTGGCCGGCTGGCTGGTGCCGACCGTACTGCCTCGCGAACGGGTTCGTGTCTACCGAGAGTGGCTGTCTGTTCGTGATGGCAGACTCTTGATTCTTCATATGTACAATAGTTTGTTAACCACTAGAGTGCGTCGGTACGACTCCTAAGGACGACAATAACCTCCTGGGTCAAAGGCCAGGCCTAGATACCCGTGGGTCGTTCTATCCTGCTTAAAGGGATAACATAGGCATCTAAAAAGAATCTTTTTCTTTTGGTATACGTTGTAAGTTCAGATCATCTATACGTGGTGGAGTAGGTTCGTGCAGAAACGTAACTGGTCCATAGACATTCATTCTTACCATCTTTCTTTCTCTCCTTGTACATCAGTGTTTGTGTCGGGAACATCAAATAAACGAACCAGTTCAGACGATCAGTAAACAGATGCGACTTAGATTTTAGGATTTAGCGGATCTAAACAAGTCTGGCCTCATGAGAGAGGGCGAGGAGAGAGGACGGCGATGGGACCGTGCAAACAGCCATGACCCAATTACCGGATCATCCTAATTAAGCCTCTGTTTCCCCTTAGTCTTTACATTCCCCTCACTCTCTCCTCTCCGACACTGTCCCCGTGTCCCTCCTGTTAACTGCTGTTCGCACAAAGAGACCGTCACGCCGCCATTGAGCGTGTAATTGTGCCTAATTGACTGCCTGGTGATACATTACGGCCAGATAAAGGCGCCATTGTGACCCGGTGGCGGACTCAGTCTCGCCCGGATGGCTATCGGCGACGCTGTTGTTGGCGGACAAACAGATGAGCATCGCCGTGCGTGTTGTGGCGGATTGGCAGCGGCTCATTGGCCAGATTATCTCCGAATGATCGCTGGCGCCCTCGTTCGTTACACAAAGTTTGTGATGTATCTCGCGATAAGTGAAGGCACCTCATATTACGGTAAAAGATTTTCAGGTTCAGTTCACAGAATATATACTGCAAGAAGTGAAGTTTGTATGGCAGAAAATGATCATCAAACTTTCGAATCAAACAGAGATACATACAGACCCTTTATGATCCTAAGATTCAACTTCATAATACATTCGAAACGTAACTATAAAATTCTTAAGAGGATCGTGATCGCTGATTGGTTACGAACGTACTGACAACGTCAGTCGTTCGGTACCGGAGTCGTAGAGAGTAAAGCTTCTTATCACAACTGTCTCATTACTTACTGACTTTAAATGGAATGAAAACCACAATGACCCGACTGAGAATCGTCTTCATGACAATGTATCATGAACAATATGATAAATCGAAGTTTGAAGAACTATCAGAAGAACTCAGCCTTGGTAACCCAGTCTTGCTTCCGTCTGTAATGACATACTCGGAACGTTTCAGTATTTATGTTTGGCTGGACAATGACAGGTGTGTCAGGCCATTCAGTCCATGTCCAGTTTGCGGATGTCAGTCAGCAGTAGAGGCGAAGCAGAGGTCGAGCAGGAGGTAGAAGGGAAGAGTCCGGCAGGGGCGTCGAATAGCAGGAAAAGTGAGTGAAGTCGGGACCAGTTGACGTGTGTCAGTAAGGAACATGGACCAAGCAAGATCGAGCAGAGACCAGGGAGGGCCAGCAGAGGGCGTCGAGTGACAGAAGGATCGAGTTTGGGTCCAGCAGGGGTAATGAGCAACAACAGGGGGTCAAGCAGGGATTGGAACAGCAGCAGCAGGGGCGAGGCAGGGGCCCAGCAGGAAGACTAGGACCCACACACTGGTAGTACAGGGTAGTGTTTGCAGCCCGGACCTGTGCTGCCTGCTGGGCTGAACTTCTCACTCATCTGTTTACGATGTGTCAAGCTTACATTTGTTGTTTACATACAAACACGTGTGCACATAAACACAAGCATGTACACACAAATGCTCTTACGCACGCGCACACAATTGTACGCACAGTCCTACCCATGCTTAGGTGTCATCGGACTGCATACTTGAATGCATACGCACTGGAGCATACGCATTAATGAACGCATGCACACTGAAGTATACACATGCCTGAACACATGCACACTAGATCATAAATATATTTGAACGCATGCACCCAAACGCGCGAAGGGCATGTACACGAACAAAAGAACACACACACACACACACACACACACACACACACACACACACAGGACAAGGCCGGTGGCGGCAGATCAGTCCCCAACAGCCGCACACACGCCGAACTGCCAATTAAGCATTTATTGGTCTGTTAATGAGCCTTAGTGGCCACCAGGTCCAAGAACCACCCACCTCAGGGGGCGGGAAAGGGAGCGGGAGAGGGGAGAGGGAGGGATAAGGAGAGAGGAGAGGGGTGTAAAAGGCAACGTCTAACTAGTGTATAATATCATAGAAATTTGGGATTCGCTGCTACTGTTTTCGAAACATCGAAACAGTCGAGATGGATTTGGACTCGGTCGAGCCGATTGAGATTCCGTTGAAACAGATACGCATCTCATCCATGACAGACTTAGAATCGGTCGATGCAGATCTAGTTTCGGTTGAGAAAGTTTTTGATTAGGTCGAGACGTCTAGATTCGCTTGAGAGATATTCAAAATCAGACGAAGCAGATTGACGTTCGACTGAAGGAGATTCAAATTTAGTCGAGACAAGATTCAGATTTGGTCTAGACAGGGTTCAGAATAAGTCGAAGTATGGTCCAGATTTGGTCGAGCTCGATTCATATTCTTTCGACAAAGATTCAAACTAAGATTAAACTTCATTACCAAAACCAGAAACTCTTTGTGTCAAGATCATCATTGATCTAATTCATCATTGGTTATGACGCTACATCCGCTGAGGATGATGGTCTGGCCTTTAACCTGATTATGCAACATCAGTATATCTCGGGTATAACAGAGGCTCTGATATACTCCACAATAACCCTTGATCTGCGCCTGATACTCGGTTCTAGCTCTACCATAACCTAACCCTACTGTCAACAAAATTCATCTTTAATTTCTATTACATTTAGAGCATAATCATGTACAAAAAGCCATTAGTGGATGCAGACTAGGTTCTTTCGGAACACATGCTCTTAAATCTGCACACACACACACACACACACACACACACACACACACACACACACACACACACACACACACCTGATGCCTCTACCCAGCTCTAAGCTCGACTGAAGACATCAGCTTTATCACAGAGAGCCACACGGCTTGACCTCCCCCCCCCCCCCTCCCCCGGACCATAAAACCTGCCAGGTAGCAACGGGTCAGTTTTACAGGTGTGACGGCTGGCTCAGAGGAGGTGTGGTGATGACCTCGCCAGCCTGCACGACTATCGAGGGAACCATCGTGAAAAATGTCTGGCGGATGGTGCTTCAATATGGCCGGGCTGGGGGAGGGGGAGGATCTGGTGAAAGGGGGGGGAGAGGGAGATGGGGTGAAGGAACCAAGGTATGTGGTGAGTGAAAGGTCAGAGGAGAAGGATAAGGAAGAGGAAGCAAAGAAAAATATCGAAAACAAAAAACAAGGGAAAGAATAAAGAAATGGGAACATCTTGGGTTATTGTATATCTGTTAATGTTTAAACAAACGTCACCAAGAACTGTGAAAGTAACAGGACAGGGTAACTGTCGTGTCTGAAAGATTCATAGAAAGAGAGATCATTCGCCCCTTCCTGAGGATGATCTGAAACATCTGAGCATCGGGAGTGAGATCTTGCACCGCTGGTGTCTACAACAACAGGAACTTCCTCACCGACCGTCCAAGAGGATCGTGCCTCGGGCTGACCCTGTGCTGTACACATACTCTTTCCACTCGTCCACCTCCGCCCTGTGTTGGGTCAGTCTCTCGCCCTTCCCAGCATCTTCGATGTCTCCTCCGCCTACCCACCTGCTCCTGTTACATTCCCACTTTACCCTTACCACCTTCTCACTCCATCTTCCCTCTCCTCAGCAGCCTCCTTCTCCACTCTTCCCTGTGGTCGCGTTGCCTCTATTATTTTTGGTTTACTTTCCTCCCCGGATCTCCAGACCCTCCCCTTCCTCCCATCCCCTCTGCCGACTACGTCCTCTCCCTCGTCCACGCATGTGGGATCACCGGCCGGTGTGGCAGAGGGAGCCCCCTGGATCAAAGAACCATTAGGAATCACAACATAATTGATTTATCTCAGTAGAGGCCTGGTGGTGGCCAGCCTGGTGTTACCATTATGGAGTGTGGTGGGGTTCCTGCTCCTGCTGCTGGCTTACTGGCGTTAGTGAGAGAGAGAGAGAGAGAGAGAGAGAGAGAGAGAGAGAGAGAGAGAGAGAGAGAGAGAGCATCCTCAACCTCCTTCATACCTGTACAGAAGCACCATGCTTCACTGTCTCACCACAACACGCCTCCATTCATCCCCAGATACCGTACAAGGAACAAAACTTGGCAATACTGACTTGTAGAAGTCGAGGAAGAACTGACTAAATACACAACGTAACGAAAGTATCTACAAAATTTAAGAAACTTAGAAAATGATATCTATATTTTCTTTTTAAAGTTGATAGAAATACTTAAGATTCTCGAGCATACACGGTGTATGACATCCACACTGATAGCTCGATAAGGGAATCCTGTCTCTCGTCTTGCCTGGGGCAAGACTTTGGCCTGTCCTAAACAGATAAGCATTTAACCCCTGATTGGCTCTTGAGTGATGACGTCATTCTTACGTCGAAACATAAGTAAGGGTCAGACACAAGTACGGAAAACATGTTGAAAAAAGTGGTCCTACCGATCAATTATGAAGTTCAAATGATCCTTTGTACGAGAAAAATTCAAAAGATACATTGAATACGGATATCATATATTAGTTCATTCTGTATAATCTCTCTGGTCCGTAAGGAACATCTATTGATAGATACGTCTCACCAATGATAGAATTATCGACACACTGGCTAATACAAAACTTTGGAAGAAATGAGACATGCAATAGGTAAACAGACATTGTATACAATTCCTATATACATATATACATATATGTATATATATCCTCGATCGTATAAAACTGTGTTAACAGATGAATCATAAGATTCTTTCGTCTGTCTAATCTTTAAGACGCCAAAGATTTCACGAGACGACCAGAGAAAGACGAAGGAAGATCTTAGCTGAGGATGATGGCGAGTCTGTGTTAATGGCTCCTCCCACCTTGATGCCCACACGATAGAGGCAAATTAAAAGCAGTTGTAAAACCATTAGCTTGGTTTCCTCCTGTAAGTGTTCCCTAATTGGTTGTTATCTCTGTGTCGGGAGACCTGGTACCCGTAGTCACAGGTATGTAGGCT
Organism: Panulirus laevicauda; assembly: GCA_032273605.1. Lineage (NCBI taxonomy): Eukaryota > Metazoa > Arthropoda > Malacostraca > Decapoda > Palinuridae > Panulirus > Panulirus laevicauda. Next base: position 2,881 of record JAUTXX010313776.1, on the reverse strand, counting down.
ACTGTTGACCCGTAGATGACCTGACCTCAAGACTTGGTAGCAGAGTTTATGGTGAAATCAGGTCAGGTGTTGTCAGTATATGATGTACGAGATGTCAGTTTAAGGACAAAATTTAGAGGTTCGTGCATAAGAATGATGTCAATCACGTCGACAGCTGCCTCCCTAGCCACCACCCTGGGTGACAGCTGCCTCCCTAGCCACTACCCTGGGTGACAGCTGCCTCCCTAGCCACCACCCTGGGTGACATCTGCCTCCCTAGCCACCACCCTGGGTGACATCTGCCTTCCTAGCCACCACCCTGGGTGACAGCTGCCTCCCTAGCCACCACCCTGGGTGTTAGGTGCCGTGCTGTCGTTGGACCTCGACCAGCCCAAGACGTCCCTCTAGCAGCAGCAGCAGGGTGGAGAGCACCTCCAGCGGTTCACGTAATACACTTATGCAAATGGCCGGCTATAATACCGCAGATCGCGTCGTATCAGTCGGCGGGGCGGGCGTACAAAGCGGGCCAGGCACGCCCACCATCACGCCGTCTCGACCTGCCTTTATGGGCGGTTCTGTCGGAGAAGCCAAGCATGACGGTGCGTGGCTGCTGCTGGCCCCTAGCTAGGAGGAGGTAGGAATAACGGACTACTTAAATTTTTCCATCATCTTCCCTTATAAATATCCATATATCTCTTGATCGCTCGGCCGTGTAGTGGTAACGTGTTCGTCTCCCACTATACGGACGGTGGCTCGTGTCCTGCAGGCCACGAGGTCGGTCCCTCCACACAAACGAGAGAGAGAGACCACACTGCTCGTCCGCCTCTCCAGGCCTCATTCACCGTGCGTTTGTTTATCTCCCTCCTCCGTCTTCCCTTTCTCCACTTTCACTCTCCACTCCCTTCCCCACCTCCTCCCACCACCTGAGAGAGAGAGAGAGAGAGAGAGAGAGAGAGAGAGAGAGAGAGAGAGAGGAGGCGACCCCGGGGACGCGAACTATCGATAACGGTGATTTACGCGCTAATTGGTGAACTACCCAGAGCGCCTGGTAGTGGTCTCCCGCGCCCTAATACAGCCTAATGGAAGCTTTTAACACTCAGAGTCGGGCAGTGCTGAGCAGTGTTGGGCAGTGACGGGTATAGTGCTGGGCAGTGACGTGTATAGTGCTGGGCAGTGCCCTGTGATGCTGAACAGTGAAGGATAGTGTTGGGCGGTGTCGGGTAACGCTTAGCAGTGCTGGGCGGCGGTGGTGAACAGAGGTAGGTAGCGCTAGGCAGTACCGCCAGCAACCAGCCTGACCCAGATAACACTCATCATTTGATGGCACCAGAGGTCGTCGTCAGATGGTCGTGGATCCTCCTGAGGTCATCTGTGTCGGGGTGGGTTGTCAGGGAGGGTGGGCTGGGTGGGCTGGTCGAGGGAGTTTGACTGATGAGGGATGAAGGGAAGGAGTGGGGGTTAATCAGATCGAGACTGAGATAGACCGAGTCATGGGTAGGCTGGACCAGGTCGAGGGTGGGCTGGACCAGGTCGAGGGTGGGCTGGACCAGGTCGAGGGTAGGCTGGACCAGGTTAAGGGTGAGCTGGACCAGGTCGAGCAAAGGCTGGACCAGGTCGAGAGTAGGCTGGACCAGAGAAGGTCTGCCACAATTGTGTTGGTTCAGCCACACTTAACACGTTACAACGCAGCAACCAGCATGTTGCCAGACGAGTCTGATTTTATTGATATTTTTGTCAATTGTGTGGTGTCGGGTGGTGTGGCGTGGTGTCGGGTGGCGTGGCGTGTGTCGGGTGGTGTGGCGTGGTGAGGTGTGGTTTGGGTGATGTGTTTTAGCGTGGTGTGGTTGTGTGTGAAGTGGTGTTGTATTGTGACGTGTGGTAGCGTGGTGTCGAGTGGTGTGGCATGTGTCGGGTGGTGTGGCGTGGTGAGGTGTGGTTGTGCGTGAAGTGGTGTGGTATAGTGACGTGTGGTGGCGTAGTTCAGTAGTGAGTGGTATGGTGTGTAGTGGCGTGTCTACGTGGGTCATGTGAGCTCCTCCGTCAGACAACACCACTGGATGGCTACGTCATATTCATTTACCAGCAAATTCTAATGGTATCATAAACAATCGTTCTACAATAATATTATTTCTAGACCTTTGGGATCCTTACCCCTTGCTCTGAGTACCAGATACATTTAGCATATTGAAGCGGCAGAGTCAACGGGCGACGCGTACTAGCCGTAAAACCCCACTTCGTCCGCTCCTGGTCACTTAACATTCAGCAGCGGAGCCTTCCTCCACAAGTGGTGGAGCGTCCACTCACTAACACCGACCTATGGCCACTGACTGCGCTGTGGACACTGACCAACCTCTGAGTATCTAGGCATAACAAGGCGACATTCGAACCACTTCGAACCGTTGGTTCGAACACGAAACAATCGTGAAGGTTTGCAGAGTCTGAGCAGAACGTCGCGTTTACTTGCACTTTCAGGAATCGTTTTATAAACGTTTCTCGTCCTCTCAAACATCTCGGCTCACACCCAGCACCGACTGACGCACCGTAAGCCGACCAGAACATCGACTGACTCACCAGGTCGATTCGATCGACCTGATTAAAATGTATGTCTTACCCAGAAATCTTTATCATTATCAAGCGTTCTTATCTTCGGTAGGCCCAGCACCTCTCGGTCTACGATAGCCCTTGCAACCCCCTGCCTACAGTAGACCTATAGCAACCCTAAAGGAACAGTAGCCCCAGTAGCCCCACACCTCTGGTAGCCCCTTCACCTCCCCGGCTGCGGTAGCCCAAGCGTCCCCCATACCTCAGTAATTTCCTGGCTGCGGTTGGCCACTGACGCGCCATACAGCAGCATCCTCTCTCTCTCTCTCTCTCTCTCTCTCTCTCTCTCTCTCTCTCTCTC
>JAUTXX010313665.1:0-13757 GCA_032273605.1 Panulirus laevicauda | reverse complement strand
TTTTGGCAACAATAGTTGCATCCTCTTAAGAAATACCATTTGACCCCAAGTCAGCGTCCAACATGTTTGCAGGTCATTTACATACAGTCAGCACATGTACTATCTACATCTACGTCAAATTGAATATGATTGCAATCAAAGTACACTATATATATAGTTCAGCACATTTTGATTCTGAATACATCACCATTTTCTCATCATTTTTTTAAAATCTAATAACTATAAAAACTTATAATTACCTGAATCACCTTCGACGTAATTCAAAAGTTGTATGATACATGTATCAATGTAATATCCTCTAAAACCAAACTGAAGTTAATACATAGTTATGAAATACATTAATTTAACTGAATGAAACAGTCGTCAGATATATACATAAACACATCTAGTTATACACATTACGTGTGAGTCTCACAAACCAAAGAAAAATTGTAAGAAATTCCGTTACTAGTTAACCCCATGTGAGGGTGTCAGCCACGCTGGGGTCAGCTGCTACGACAAGTTGCCATCACGTGTTTTTAATGTAACTGTCTACTATAATCTCTTGTCATTCAGGAAATACCATGTTGAGATACTATCTTTTTTCTTTGATAATCTTGTCTAAGCTTGTAGATAGTTTGAGGTAATCAATGTCAGTGTTCATTCAGCTATTATGGATGAATAACTTCGCTAATTTATTTTTAGTGTTGTTATATGGAGGAATGTCTTCCTTTCTCAGTTGTTTAGAATTTTCAACATTTCATATTAACCCAAATAACAACATTTAATTATATTTGCTTAATAACTAGTGATACTTTAAGCTATTACGATTGTACCAAGTAAAATACGAATATCACATGCATAGCATCACTTTCATTTCGACTCTCATCAACAAATATGCCAGAACAATACATATGATTTTAAATGCAATTTATGTAATAAGCAAAACAATATGACAAGAGGCAAATATTCAAATTTAATCTTTGTGGCAAGACTCACTGACCACTACCATACATGAGGACTCATTGCCAGATGTCGCCATTGTGAAAAGCGCTTTCCAAAATGGTCCCTGTTACACTGTACATACTGTAGTAACATCATATTTATACTCTTATTACATTTGATTCAACTGATGACTAAACATATTATGGAGACAATGTAATCACACGTCCACAGAAGATGACACAGCACTTATTTACCAGCTAGGTCTTCACTGTGTTACAGTAAAATGACAGAAATATTACCGAGGAGGGACTGACCATTCACGGACATGAGGAAGCCTCAGCCTTGGAGGAATGGTTGAGGATGAACCACTGATAAGACTTGTCTTTTACCCAGAACGTTTCAGCAAGACTGTGTCACACAATCACTACTGAATGTTACCATCACAAGAGCCTGCCTTCAGCTGACCTTAATTCCTCAAGTCTATGGCAGAATAATAATAATAATGATGATAATTTCAAGTTTACTGCCGTTTAATTTTCCTTATAGAAAGAGAACATAGAGATTTTACAGATGATGTATTAAATAGAAACATATTTGGTAATAACTTGCCAAAGACATTGATCTCAACAAATCAATACATAAAAGTAAGTTAAAACGCCAGGCAACACCAGACTTACCAAGAGAGTTGATCTATAATGCACAGCAACAGGAAATGAGTAATATAAGTCTAACAATCTTGATGACTTCAGATATCTAAACTTAGCATTCTTTGAAATCTACTCTTTACAGAACTTAATACTACTTGTACCTTAAGTATATATTAATAGTGGAGGAGTTTACGCGTTTTAGACTTTAAATCAATTTCTCAGTACTTTTTAAATCAGTTACTTAGTACAAAAGTACTAGGAAAAGGTTTACATCTGGTCTTTCAAGAGGAATCAAAAGGGATCCCTAACTGATGCGCCCCAACTTTTATTTACGTTAGCCTATGTTGAATTAAATAAGGTTGGGATATAAACCTAACCTAACCCAGAAAAGATGGCAATTACTTATTTTCATGTCATAAATCCTACTCAAGCTAACTTTGAATTAGGAATTCAATAAAGGAGTCCACAGTTACGTATTCTCCCAATGTGTTGATGCACAAACTCAGAATGTAACTGTCATATGCTCAGCAGATGGTCAATAATTGATATTATAAATAATTTATATTACAAAAGCATTGAATGGGGACATACTTCATTTGAGAGAAATAAATCCCCCAGTAAATATGCCAGAAGAAACAAACCCTTCAGATTTATCATTTAATCCCAGGGAATGTAACAAATTTGACCTTAGTGTTAATATAAGCTTTAACATTATTGGAAAGCTAGAGAGCTACAAGAAAGGACTAAACCTTTCAAAATAATGAAAAAACTTTGGTATCAATAATCTAGCCATGTATTAATGTTGGCGAGATCCCTTATAGGTTAGTACACCTTAAATCTAATGAACTCCCTAAGTCTGTTCTTGAAACTCTAGAAACCATGCAAGGTAATACAATAAGGATAATCCTAGTTGAAACTATGCAAGATGATGCAATAAGGATCATTCTAATAGAAACCATGTAAGATGATGCAATAAGGATTATTCTGGTAGAAACCTTGCCATGCAAGATGATGCAATAAGGATCATTCTAATAGAAACCATGTAAGATGATGCAATAAGGATCATTCTAGTAGAAACCTTGCCATGCAAGATGATGCAATAAGGATCATTCAATAGAAACCATGTAAGATGATGCAATAAGGATCATTCTAGTAGAAACCTTGTCATGCAAGATGATGCAATAAGGATTATTCTAGCCTAACATGACGTATGTGCAAGAGAGGAGTAAAACTTTGCAACTGTACCACTGTGTAGCACGTTTTTCTTTATCATTACAGTGTATCATGAAATATCAAACTCCTCCAGCAGTAACAAGAACAAATATATTAAGACTTCCCTTGAAGACATGTTATTTAGCTTCTATAAGAATGTATAAGATACATGGGTAGTAGGAATACATGAAATATTCTGTACGGCTGATCATTTGGGCTTTTACACTATTAACTGCTATGAAGGACATGAACATCGTTAACACCACCAAATGAGAAGAATACCTTTTTCAAGAGTTCGAGAAAATTTTAAGACCATCCATGCACTTACTACATATATGGCCTCTGTTGAATAAACATTGTATTGTATATTACAACACTATTTCTGTCATGCTACTAGATTCACACCTCCAGATTTCCCTAAGTTATAACTGTGCCTAGACCAAGCAGTGGGAGTACAAGACACCTGAAGACTACTCCAGGTTTAATAAACATCATAAAAAACTACTGTTCCTGCCTCATTAAAGTAATTGTTAATGAAACATTTTGTTCACTGGGAAATTAACATAGGGTAATCCTTCCTATGGCTTTGTCCATACTGACAATGGTAAAAATGTGTTGATACTTGTAGAGACTTGAGAGCAATTCCTCTTCTCTACAGTAAGTGCCAGAGCGAAGGGCAATTTTTATTCTCTACAGTAAGCGCCAGAGTGAAGGACAATGTTTATTCACTACAGTCAGTGCCACAGTGAATATCTAGTTCTCCACCCAATGTGAACTGGTTGGAAAATGATTTGCCACTTAAGAGCTTTTACCTGGAGGAGGTATCAACCTTATCTAGATGGCCAATCATTTCTGATGTTAGTCCTTAGCATAATGAATACCTTGAATCATGCAAATGACTTAATTAGGAACTAGATCGAGACAACATTCTTCTGTTTGTTCACCTTAATCTTCCATATGAAGGATAATACCTTTATCATGTTTATTTTTCAATAGTGATTTTATAAAAAGTCCAATGTTTTCTAGTTTCAAAGGAGTTTAGAAGTACTGTATCTCAGTTCTTCACTGTATCTTAGTTCTTTGTCTGGATAATTGTTGGCAGGCAACCTTTGACCAGAGAAGTATATTACCAGTACTTACTTACTTGAGCATCTGGAGAGTTAGAGACAACTATGTAGTAAGCCAGCACTCCAGTGGTTGTAAAGTTACACTCGTCTGAGCCAAGTAGGTGTCTTTTCTTTCTGCCTCACCCACACATGAATTGCTGTTAGTCTGTCCTGTGGTGAGCACTATGTGCTCGCCCTACCTTTTGGCAAAATGGAAAGAGCAGTGGATAGAAGCAGTAGGTGGGAACATTAGACAGGAGCATTGGGTAGAACATTAGGCAGAAGTAGTAGGCACAAAAATTAGTTGGGAACATAAGCTAGGAGCCTCTGAAAACATTGCCCTAGAATTGTAATGTGCAAATGGCCTGTGAGGCTCTAAAGTCAAGAAATGGCACTAGAAATCATCAGTTACATGTCTATATTTCTGATGACTGTTCTCTTCAAGAACTCCCTCAAGGAAGTGGCTATGGCAAAAGAGTTTCCATAATTGGTGTGAAATCCAGTCCTGCTTCTAAGTCTTATTTTAGTGCCTCACCCTTAACAGGCCACTTTCAGAGGGCAACTCTAGCATGGTGTTTCCAGAGGCTCCTACATAATGTTCCTATTGACTATATATATATATATATGGCCTCTGTTGAATATACACTGTATTGTATACTGCAACCCAACCTGTCATGTACTACATTCACACCTCCAGATTTCTCTAAGTTATAACTGTGCCCAGACTTTTGCCGTGGCCACTACCTTGAGGGAGTTCTCAAAAGGAACAGGTGTCAGGGATATAGATACACAGATAAATAAACAGTAATAGTACATGGACTGTATATTAAATGTACAACTATGATAATTGATTAAAGTGTTGTAAGTACTGTATATTACATACTGAATTAAATCTTAAATACTGTATGTTACTTTATCAAAAGCTTTTTGCATGAATCTGAACAAACTTTTTCCATTTCATTTCACTTGGTTGATGGCTAGTTATTCACTTTGTCTAAAATCATGCATCCAATCAGTTTGGTAGCAGGTGTAGATATTAGACATTCAAATTTCATAGTCCTAGACCTTAAAAACTTTGTTGAAATGCATAACCACTCATCTTGCATGATGAAATCATGGGAAATAAACTTACCATGCGTTTAAAAAGCTATGTCACGATCATGTTCCCAGGTTGGTTGCATCAATCAATGTGCTGAAATTGTCCAATATCATGAAATCCTTTACCAATCCAAGCCTCTTTACGACTACCTTCTGACACACTACCAATCCTTAAGACAATATTCTAAGCAGTATTAATCATACCATTTTGTAACAAACAACCATATTTTTCTCGACACTAATGTGTAACCTTCGTTTGAATGATGTATTTGCAGTATTCATACCTACATACAAACATTCCATGTACTTTTTCCACTGATTTTCATAACGGAAGGCTACTTTTTCCCTCACCCATCTCATCATCTTGCCTATCACTTTATGCTTACCCTTTGGTTCCACTTCATAACTTCTTGCTCATCAGAGTTTATTACAAAAATTACAACTATAATCACTTTTTAATTTTATTTAGTTCTAAAACCAATATCCTAAAATTCATCCATTCATATGCATTTTACCACGTCTTTTCAAATCACCCATATTGCAGCAAATTTCCCGCAAAAAATACTGTACTCTCCACTTCATACAAGTTTCTTGTTCTACGATTCACTAATTAATTAATCACCCAGGTTATAAATATTTACAAACTTATTCCATTCATCTAAACAAATCTGCATCCACTATCTGTCTATATCTCTGATAACTATTCCCTTTCGGAACTCCCTTGAGTGGGTGGCCATGGCAAAAAAGTTTATAACTGGTGGACTCCAGTGCCTCTTCATAGCCTTTAGTGACTCACCCTTAACAGGCTACTAGCAGAGGGCACCTCTAATGCAGTGTTTTCAGTTGCTCCTACCTAATGTACCCACCAGCTACTATTACCTAAGGTGTCTATCTAATGTTCCACCGTACTACTTTTCTACCTAATGCTCACATATAATGGTTTTACTTACTACTTCTACCTAATGTTCACAGCTAATGTTTTACCAACTCCTTCTATCTAATGTTCGTATCCACTACTTTTATCTATTCCTCCCACCATTTTGCCAAAAGGCAAGGCTAGTGCATAGCACACACAGCAGAAAAATCCTGTTGGGAAGATTGAGTTGAATGGTCAAGTGTTATGTGAGATAAGGTGAGATTGTACGTTTATAGAAAGAATGCCTGAGAAATTTGAATAAACAAAAGCTAATAAGGTTAGTAGGATACTTACTGGCAAGCAATTCAATTTTCTGAGCCTTGAAGTTAGGTTCTAAGGCCTGAATTACCTGAGTCTTAGAGGTTTCTGAACTCTAAAAAATTAACTTCAAAGGTCATACTGTAATGATAAAATGCATCTAAAACATATCACTGTAATGGTGATGGTATAAGATTTATTGTATATTATAGAGAAATCATGAACAATTTCATGTAAAAAAATATAAGTGTATGACCAAAAACAGCATCATAAATTAATCATAAACAGGTACATGTGGAAGGCAGCCAGCTGACCATGCCTCATCCACCTTTAGGTTTACCAGCAAGGATTACCTCCCTCATATGGAAATCTTTAATATCGATAATGGAAGCAATTTAACCCACAAGCCCTCTCATTTATATCCACTCATACTGTATCAAAGATGGGAAGCATAGCAGATCTAATATGTAAATCTGTCTAGCTGCCTTATTACCACTTTCTTATATAAATGTCCAAAGCATTCACTCTGCTTGCCTTTTGCACTTTTTCTAATGTTAGCTGAAATGGCATGGGCAACTGTAGGCCTTATTGATGCTATCTCTAACATCATATGTACATGTATATATACCATTAACCTGAAATAGGTACCCATCTTATTTACCAACCCCTAGGGGTGGATGAACAGCTGGGTTGACTGTGAACTGACTGCCACAACTAGGATTCAAACCTGTACACTTGACCCTGGGCAACCTGTAAATATGTTCCGGTCAGGAATGCTTACTGCCACACCTTGGAAGTTTCACTTCAAGTATTTTGGTGAGGAAATGAATGCATGAAACATTCCAGCCTTCATTTTTTTTTTATCCACATAAGTTGGGGAGATCAATCACAATTCTATAACAGGATGAAAAAGTTCAGGAGATTTTACCTATTTATTTCCATACTCTCACAAGTATATACATATTAAGTTAAATACATTATATTTTCATAGATGAAATTAAGGTGGATACAAATGCAGCACAGATAGGTACATTCTAAATTACTGGTACATAAAACAACTGAAACAGTAAAGTTCAAACAAATGTAAGTTCCCAAAATACTCTCGTGCTACATGCTCTTCAGCCCACCATAGCCACTGCTCACACAAACAGGGAGAAGTATGCTCCTCTAACATATGACTTAGAATGTCCATGGCTGAAGTACTCCTGAACAATAGGGTCTAAGAATTTGTCTTCAGGCACAGTCTTGTAGATGGGCTCATTGTAATACTTACCAACCTCCCAGCCCTCAACACCCTCCATTAGTTTCTCCTAAAGAAAAAGAAATAATGAGGTTAGAAACAATATGAGAATGAAACCAACATGCAACTCATATAAAAATAAAACCTAAGCCAAGTCAATGTGTCTCATATGCCCTAGCCAAGTGATCCTTTACCTTACTTGACATGCATATGCAATGCGATACAATGGAAATAGTCGATAAAATTACCGATCTAAGCAATTTAAATTGAAATACTGATAAATGTAGAAAGGCTAATGATCAGAAAGAACAGTCTAGGAATGTGTGAAGACGTGTAATTCTTCTCAATCCTCAAGAGGAGAAATGTGGATCCTTAAAATGAGAAAAATCAGTCAAAAAAAAATCCATTAAAATTTACCATGCAAAAAGTTTGCAACATAGAAAGATTTATAAAGAGATGAAAGTATCAGCTTCACCTTAAAACTCAGGCTATAGATCCATAAAGTGAAGAGTCTCATACTGTTCACAACAGAGAGAAAAAAATCAACTGAGCATTGGTGGAAATTTGTGACAAAAGGATAAGAAAATAAGTTGGGATTTATGTACTAAAGAGTGTCATTTGGCTTTATTTTGAAGTGAGATCTACCTGTAACATGAATAATTGGGATTTATGGACTAAAGTGTGTGATTTGGCATAGTATTAAATGAGATCTATTAGTAACATAAATAACCAAAACATGTTTATAAAAGAATGGGACACACTATGCATGCTTCAAAGATTTTGAATCTCCAAATGTAATCATCATCTGGCTTCATATCTGTTCCTCAACTATCCCTATTTTTCTTTCACCTACAAATCTCCAATCTCTATCAAGTTTTAAATCATTCTCCAACAACCCGGTATCTAAAAGTCTGCTATTACGTTATGACCTTTATTCTTCCATCTACAGTTCTTTACTTACAAAACTTCAATGTGCACCAAGGGAATGGTTGAAATCCTCCTACATAACTGAAGGACTGAAGCCCTTACATATCCCATTCACAATAATCTGCAACAAACTAACTACCAACAACATACTCATATTCCTGACTCATGACCACTCTTCTAACATCCTGTACTTGTTTATCACTTCAACTCCGTGATGCAAAAGGTACACAATTCACATCTAAAGTGGTACCTCGGACCAAACTCTTGTAAACCTTTCTCTATTTTAAGTGCTTCCTCTCCTGAATGCCCCTCTAAACACCACTTATGGCGCCTTCAGTGTTGATTGAATTAACACAAATTTCCCCTATATTCAATCAAAAAATAACTGATGCTCTTTTGGCAATGCTTCTGTCTCTGCTGAGAGAACAAGAGAGGATACTGTTAAAGGAGCAGAGGGACACATCTTCTCCTCCTGGAATATGCTCTCTTCTTCCAATGAACTATTTGCCTTTGCTGTTTTGAGCACTCTGGCAAAGGACATGGAAAACCTATCTTTTTTCGACTCACATTCAGCATTCTTAAAAAGAAAGAGAGAAAAAAAAAGAGGGCTCCTTTGTCAAAATGAAATATGGTTACCTCTCTTCTCCCAATCACTGGGCTTTTTTTAATGTATTTCAAAGAGCTTCTGCAGTTCTAACTTCCTTCCTTTACTTAGATTATGCAATACAGAACATACCTCTCCAACTGAAAAACACACTTTTTAATTCTCTTATCCACTGCTATCTAAGACAACTTTAACATTCACTCATCCACTAATGCTCTTTTTACTAGTACTATACCTTCTCTTAAAATATCTAAATATCTTTTCATGAGGTCTAAAAAGCACCTACCTACTGTCTTTGGATATAAAAAAGGCATATGAACCAGGTACAACCTGAATTTTTGTTTTAAAAGTGTGTGCTTCTTAACTTAAAACTGTGCTTGCTCATGTTTCACCTGTACCTAAAAAGGGTGATCATTCTAACCCTCCAATTATCATCCCATTGCTTTGATTTCTACCACTTTTTTTTTCTTTGAATATCTCCTTATTTCCTAGATCCATAAACCTCTTGAATCTCACTTTTTCTGTAAGCATCAGTATGGTTTTCATAAGGGGAGATCCACTTGTGATATCCTTTCCAATGTAATATCTTGTCATTCTCTCGGAGAGGCTTTAGGAAACCCTTCAATATATTCCTAAACTTGAAAGCTTTTGATAGTGTGTGGCATTGCAATCCTAACTCAAAACCCTCCTCTTTGGCTTTCCTGCTTTTCCTCTATCACTTTGCTCTCTCATATCCAAATTCCTCTCTGGTCAGTCTACTCTTTTGCTACAAGTAAGTCATCCTCATCCCTCTTTGTCCTCTTTATAAATCACTTCCTCTCCTCAACAAATAACCACTAATATGGAGACACTTAAACAATAGGATTCCTTAAATTCATCCAAGTCCACTCCATCTTTTGTGCCTGTTTGATCAAAATTTTGTATCATGATGACTAAGTCTTTATAAACTCCACTTCTGACAGAATTACCCATTCCCAGAGAGGTAGACATAACTTGGTCAAATTTAATATATCTAACACCCAGTTTCTACAAAAATTTCCAACCCACCGCTCAATACTTCCTAAAATATCAATGAAACAGCTATTATGGAAACTATGACAAACATAGCTAAGTATGCCTCTACAAACTGAGAGTCCTGCTCAGATACTGAAGACTCCTCTACTTTGAAAAACTTGCTGATTATAGACACTAAATTTGTCCTTGTAAGGTGTACTGCTCTCACATCGGGGGCAGCTCTAGCTCCTGCACACTTACCTGACAGGGAGGAGGCTAAATCAGTGTCACTTAATTTCATTTCAAAACTTGATCCACAAGTTGGTACTCTCTTCCTCTTCTTGAAGCATCAATTTCTGCTACATATAACTTGTATATTTGTATGCCTCCACCATTAGCTAAACCACACAATACCTGGCAAACTACCATGTCAAACAATGAATGAGTGGCTGTCAGTAACTATGGGGTGGCCTAATGTGGTTTGTTTATTTCCCTACATTGCCAAACTTTATAACTATGTACTTTCTCTCAATTTTCCTTACTGCTACAGTATGGGAGGATTTCTTGGCCTCCTTCCTGCTACTGGGACTCTCAGTTGCCTTCAATATCAAGTTGGAGATTCTTTGGAATAATTAATATTCTCATCCGCAGAGATGAGAAGAAAGACTCCAATGCCTGTCTCTCCTACATGTCACAGGTGACAAATTGGGACAAAAGTAAGTGTGGAAATCCTCCCCTCTTGTATCACCTCTTTCTAAAAAGTAGGAAGAGAAAGAATCTAGTGCGGTTCAGTAATTTGTTCCTGCTACTACCTTTCAAGGCATGGTGTGTGTGTGTGTGTGTGTGTGTGTGTGTGTGTGTGTGTGTGTGTGTGTGTGTGGGTCAGCCTTATGTTTAATTCTCAAAATGGCGAGGAAAAATAAATGCTCTGAAAACAAGAATTTCAAACCTTAATATGATGACTCAAACAGAAAAATCCCATTACATCACTGACTTGTTCTAAAGTCAGTTATATAGATGGACTGGAAAGTAATGAACCACATACCCCTCATTTATCAAATAACAGACCTGGATGAAGCTTGACTGGGACAGGTGAACAAAAGAAAATGGTTACTTCCCACTACTTTTCATGTTTCTAACCAGCTGAGCACATGCTCATGATCACATGACTACTTCCAAGTGAATACAGTATCTTCAATTAAAAAGGAATCTTAATTATCAAATATACAACCCTCATACCCTTTTTCTGGGGTTAATCCAGCTTTCAGACTGCATTTCAAGTAGGAGCAGGAAAATGAAGGACTCCTTTGGAAGAAGTTCCTAAAGATAACTACTCTTTTTTGTCCCCTGATGATGAAAGAACCTCCCTAAAGGTGCCTTTTCACTTGTGGTGTAACCACCTACAAATGGAGTATTGTAACAAATTAAATATCAACTTTTAGGTTTACTACTTAACGTCAAACAGGACCTAAGGAAATGAGCTTATAATCCTTAACTAAGCCATCAAAGGGTTAGACAAAAATCATCTAAAAATATACACAAATAGACCAAACTAAATATAATGATCTATTTACTCATTATCACCTCTACTCTTATTAATTCCAGAAACCTTACAGGTTGGCAGAGAACAGGGATGCCCAATTCCCTCAGAATACAGACAGGTAATAAAAATGATTAATTGTACCCTTTTCCTCTGGGTAACACTGATTTATGCACATTACATATAAAACACCCACGTTAGATAAAAGTCACCACCATATCCAACTATATACAAAAATTCTTAATCTATAAATACTAAGCTCAATTATAAACAAAGATATGTTTATCACCTCCTCATCACGGTTCTTTCTTATCTGCTTAAGAAACTCCCGATCCCTTTCGGCTAACAGCAGTGGTTCTATTGCCAACTGCCCACTCCTCATCTCCACTTCTTCCAGCCTGTAGAAGAAATGAAAAATCAGCAGGCAGAACTGATTAGCATAAACTTTAATTTCTTACTACATAAGGTAGCAACATTCTGGTGGGTACAAATCCGTTTTGAGCCCTACACATGGTGTTAACACTTTCCTATTCCAATGTCAATACAACTGTTCCTTGTATAATGACTGGGTTACATTTCACAAAAACCTGTTACGCAAAAAGTAATTTTATACCCTTCTTACACAACTACTAATAATAAACATGAATAGGGGGTAAGTTTAATGAACCTGTGACAAAATGATATCTTACAATGTTTAGTACATATTCAGTCCTGCATCTTCAAACTACTTCATATTCCTCTGGAAATTCAGTCTCTTCATCAAGACCTTATATGAGTATCATATCAATTAACAACTTGTCACTAACAGCCTACCTGATCCTCCTGTACGTGCGGTAGTACAAAAAGCCAGATACAGCTGTGAGGATCGTGTAGCCTGCAAACATCTGAAGGCCTGGAAGTATGATAACTTGTTATGACTGTGCTCAGCAAACATAGTAAGTGAATATATAGTCACATAAAATTTGTGATACATTTTTGTAGATATAATTCATCCCATCATCAGATTCTTACCAAAAGTATCCATTAAAATTTTGCGAAACATTTAGGATAGTAATAGGTTATTTCTAAAGCCCACATCATATCCACAAAATCTTTAACTCATTGAATCTCTTCTAAGAAAATTAAATTAATTATTCTTAATAATTTCACCAAGTTTAACCACATAAAACATGACTTAGCTTCAGATAGCACAGTTACAGACAAAAGTAGCATAAGTCCAAACGGTGATCTATTCTAGTGAGAATTCAATCTTATTAAGTCTAACTGCCCTCTGATTTTAAAATTTCTAGCAACTAATATGTAGAATCTCCTGAAAACTAGGTTTTATGTTCAAATAAATGTTACTCAGTACATCATTGAGGAAAATAAACAACAGTGTTTTCATGATAAGCTTCATCGAGTCAAAGTCAGACAAAGCCAAAAGATTAACTTATATGTGACTGGTGTTGCATGTATGCAGCATGGAGAGTGGTTAAGGGTAGTGCAGCAGGAGGAGGCATAAATGGAATAGTATGATTGGGTGAGGAAGGGGTATGCACTGGAGTGGTCATGGAAAAACATGGAAAGTGATGAAGCAAGGAGAAAGGATGGAGTAGAAATGGCTAGTGTTAGGGATAAAATCATGATTTTCCAGCCCAAACTTTCAGCTTATTTTCCAGTCAAGAGAATGTATTACATAGTCAGCTGTAGAAACTTTTCTGTGATTCTCTTCAAAGAAGCATTATGTTCAATGATTACATGTTACTGACTAGTTGGTAACAGTGGGTCACATCATTTTACTAAATTAAACATATCTTATTAATACCAACACTCTAACCCAAGCCGAACTGGATAAATGATTTGCTGAAGATAAATGTCAATACTGTAAACAAATACTGCTAACTCGCCAGTTAAGCTTGCATTAGGATAAAATATCAGTTTAAGGGCACTAATAAAATAATCTATGTATATCTCCAGAGGAAACATATATCAATGAACCTCTTATGTCTTGCTTGTGATTAAGACTTGGGAAATATGATCTAAAGTATTACAAAATGTGCGGAAGAAATAAATAATGATAAAAGGGAGGACTTCGATGCAATGGGAAAAAGTGAAATAAAAGTATGGCTAGACACTTTTAGAAATGAACCTAACCTACTGTGCATGTTATGACAACATCGAAGTTAGTTCACATAGAGGTGATGAGTTTGTTTACTTCCTAAAACTATTAATTTTCTTTTTATTAACCTATGTCGCTGTCTCCCGCGTCAGCGAGGTAGCGCAAGGAAACAGACGAAAGATTGGCCCAACCCA
>JAUTXX010313556.1:0-13758 GCA_032273605.1 Panulirus laevicauda | reverse complement strand
ATACTGCAAGGGGGCGCCCGGGATATAGACTGTTGACCGACCCGCAAGGCAGACTATTGGGGGCCCCGCGGCAGACTGGCGGGGGCCCGGGGCAGACAACCCACCCGCGGCAGACTGGCGAGGGCGGCCCGAGGCCAACTATTGGTCGGTCCATGGCACACACTGGTGGAGGGCCCGGGTAGACTGGTTGGGGGCCCGAACAGAGACTGCTGACCGGCCCGTAGCAAACTGGTGGAGGGCCCGGGGCAGACTGATGGGCGGCCCGGGGCAGAGGAGCATTAAGTGTCCTGGCAAACTATGCCCCATGACTCACTCGTCAGCTAGACAAACAGTGTTGCAGGAACTAGCTTGATCCTCTACAAACCTCACTCGCTCAATTGTGGCCTGATTCCTTCAGCATTACCTGCGCTGGCAACAATGATATGAGCCCCTCACTACCACATGCACAGGTTACAGACCTCAAATCTGTCTTTGATGTGGCTAAGAGAGACATCATCCAAGTCCAACTTTCAGAACGTGGCATGAGGGGTCAGATGCTCAGCTGGACCAGTGGGTACCTATCAGACCACCTCTTTGGACGTGCCCTCAGCGACTTGTTTACTTTTGCCCTTCGAACTCCCTTCGAACTCCACAGCCCGACCTGCTCAGTGTTATCATGCGTGAACTTCTCATCAACCCTGAACGAGACAGTGATGACGTTATATTGTTATGCTGTTGACATTAGTCTGAGCACCTCCTCACCATAGAGACTTCATGTTCTTCTTGACCATTTCATACACTGCTCCACTCGGTGTGGCCCAGGCATGAACACTGCCTAAGTTAAAAGTCCACTCCCCACCACATGTAGCCTCATACAAAACCCTAACCAACTCAATCTAATCTTTTTCCTTTAAATCTAACCTCTTAATCTTTTAGTCGTATACAGACTTTGTTTTGCCAGTTGTTCATAGACAGAGCATTTCCTTAATAGCATGGGTGAAGGGTGTGTGGCTAAGGATATGTGGAGGATAGCACAGAGCGACCAGTGGGTACAATACAACATAGAAGGGTGACATGTGGCCTATGTGGGGCCCAGTGACCCAGAGGAGCTCCTGTCTCGTCGGAGAGGGAAGAAATGGCATTAATGACAACTGTGTACTACAAAACAAATATGATAAAAGATATACACAAATAGAACATCTTGTTAACACTGATATTAATGCAAGGGGCAAGTGGAGGCAACTGCAGAGTGTACAGTGGTTACAATACACCAACATAGCAGGGTGGAAGGTGGACATGAGATTCCAGGTATATAACTCCCTATCATACTATGTACTTCCAGGCTACTCCCAGCTACTACGTATAGGACAATCCATACCATACGACTCCCCATCATGGTGGCGTGACAACGTAGTATATTTTCTACCCTCCGCCTGTACGTAGTATATTTTCTACCCTCCTCTACGTAGTGTATTTTCTACCCTTCGCCTCTTATCTTTTTTTTTCCTTAATTGGGTGATGAGAGGGAGGATGGTAGCCACAAGGAGGGGTACAAGTCGGAGAACGAAGGTACCTATGGAGTGTACAGATCTACTGAAGTGTGTGGATAGTTTGCTGGATACGTATTTATGTCGCCTGATTCATATACTCGTGCGTGTGTGTGTGTGTGTGTGTGTGTGTGTGTGTGTGTGTGTGTTGGGTCGAGTGGAGGGTGAGGGAGCAGACTTGGGAGTGAGCACCGGTACTGTCGTCAGGAGTGACTGTCAAGCTAGCCTGCACCTCACACCTGACCTGATCAAGTCCTCCCGCGCCTCCACTTCCCGTGCAAGCTTTAGTATAGCTCAGCCCACTCGACCACCACCGTTTGCCTCACACTGCCTCACTGGAGACCGTGCCTCACACTGCCACACTGGAGACCGTGCCTCACACTGCCACACTGGAGGGTGTGTCATACACTGGGTGCATGCCGGGCGAGGCGGGCGGGGGTCATTAGTGTGAGTCACTGGGTCATGCAGGCAGGCAGCCAGACATATTAGGTCTTGACTCTGGCAACACTAGTGATGGCCTGGCTTGCCACCAGTGTTGCCATGGGTTGCCGACTTCCTCTGCTGAATAACGTCCACTGTGGTGTACGGGGTGAAGTGGGATATTCCAGTGGTATTGACGCTTTAGTGTTCGCCAGTGGTGGGGTCGCACGCCCACACACATCCAGTGGTATGGGCGAACTGGTATTCGCCAGTGTTGGGGTTCCAACGCCCACATACATCCAGTGGGTATGGCAGGGTGTGATAGGGCCCCTCGAAGACACATATACAGTGGGTATGCCAGTGTGTAATTGGGCCCCACGTAATTATACATCCTTAGATAATTAATTTCTAATGACGTATCTTTATTCGCTAGTTTTATACAGGCAAAGCATTTCATTAATAGCGTAGGTGAAGGGTACATGGCTATAGGTAGGTGGAGGCAAATACAGAGAGCGTCCAGTGGGCACAATAGATCAATACAGGAGAGTGACATATGGGAGTAACCTTCTGAAATATGTAGACGACTGAGGAGAAGATCCAGCCCATATCTCCACCTCCCCAGCATTAAGTCATCTGTCATCTGGGTCCAATGTTCACTCCTCCCTTCCCCCTATCAGACATTAGCCAGACAGACATCCTCCCTATGCTACCTTCCTCCACAGGTTTCCCCTCATTAAGGTACACATATGCTAACGGGGTCAGCTCGACCATTCCACCAGCAGCCACTATCCACAATCGTAAACCCTCCACAATCATGTGGACACTACGGGGGAACTGTACACCACTTCCATGTTCCTCCGTCGGGTAACATGCATCATCCCACGACATTGCAGTGGATGTGATCTAGATGGCAACGAGATTAAGTAATGACGCTCTTAGCTGTATCTCATTTCTCTATGTGGGGGAAAAAAAAAACAAAGCTATGGCACAGCGTTCTACCCGCGGCGGGTCGCGTCTTGCTGGTGATTATCGTTAATTATTCTTGGTTCTTAGGATGGCTGAGCTGATGGCTGTTGGCCTGGGGCACCACAACACCCGGATATAACACCCTCTCTCTCTCTCTCTCTCTCTCTCTCTCTCTCTCCCTCTCTCTCTCCGCTGCAAGGCTCCCAGTCACCTACCAAACGCCTCACTGGGGCTCGCCCTTAGATAATACACGAAAAAAAGATTTAAAAAAAATATGAGAAAAAAAATCTGAGTTTTTAAGGGAGTTGGATAATCTTCCTTTTGAAAAAGGAGAAAGTCGTAATTGTTGTGAGAAACATGAAAGATTAGAGAGTTCCAATGTTTTGTGGTGCTGGGATAAAGAAAAAAAACCCCAGAAACACAGACAACACAACGGCCCAGCCTCGAGTTGCCAACGTCTACAGTTATCATGTGACGAAGCGGCTTGTAGATTACTACGTAGTCTAGCTACTGACGAAGGCAAACAAGTAGCCAGCTCTTGGGGGGAAAACACCGAAGCAATGTCTACTGAAGAGGAAAACAGAACCAATGTTGAGGCATATGGGATTGAGTCATGGTTGGACGATAGAGTGTAAGAGTTCTGAAATCCGACTGCATTTGTTTCGCCTCTATGAAATATGGATGTAGAGTTAGAACCAAAGAAGCTGTGAGAGCAATACGCCATAAAAGGACGACTCAACCCTCTGCACAATCGGATCCACTGGTTCAGAAGAGAAGAATCTTCGGCATCTGAACAAGACTCCCAGTTTCTTCGAGTCAGACTTGGCTATTCGTGTAATGCGGGGTTTCCAAGACAGATTAGATGTTACGATGACACCAAGTATGTTTATTATGTTGAGTGGTGAAATTACAGAGTCAACATAGGCTGTAAGGAGTACTGGAGGAGAGATAGGAAGAAAACTAAAGCTAAGCTACATCTACATCACAGGGAAATCCTGTGCAAATCTGAGTTACTATTGGTGGCTTCTTTTGACAAGACGAGACGAAAATCGAACGTAAGATGGTAAAGCAAATTTGAGAAAAGAGAAGGACGGAGTGTTGAGTTGTCAGCGCATGAGTGTATTTCATTTTTAAGATATAAAATCGTTGATTAGAAATAAATTAAAATGGAGTAGGACACAGGACAGAACCTTGAGAAACACCGCTGAAAACTGGCGAAAAATGGAGTAGGACACAGGACAGAACCTTGAGAAACACCGCTGCAAACTGGCGAAAGAAGAAGAAGAAGAAGTTGATCTATCAATAATTACGGTGACAGTCCGGTCGGCCACGGCTCGTGAGGGAGATAAACACAAGTAGGGAGCCTAGAGATGAGACCCTGATACCAAACCTCGACGGAGACTTTCGGCGGCAGCGACAACCCATGATTGCACAGTGTCTGGAGGGGGATGACCAGACATCAGTAACACTAGAGAGGATATCACCGGTGGATCTCGAGCCATGCTGATGATGAGTAAGAGGACTGTGACACTCAATATATCTAAAGAGCTGAGAGGAACTTCCAAGACTCTACAGACAGTAGAAGACAAAGAAATGAAAACACGATGGCTGGAGGGCTTGTGTCAGTCACCTTTCTCTGGGATAGGCTATGATTACGCACATTTCTGAGAAGAGAGAAGAATTTGCTTTGAGAATAAAAAGGCAAGCAGACAGTTCTGTCTCAGGTGAACTCATTCTGGAATAATTAGACAGTTTTCTCCTTTGAACTGAGATCATACAACAAGGTTATAGCTACAGAAAAGACAGAAAAAAAGTGGTAATGAAAACCTCACTAGGAAGTTAGGTCTGCAAGAGAGGCAAGAGACGGAGAGAGGTACCAGCTAGATGGGCTTCAGTAAGGGAAAAGGTGAGTGGAAATACAAGGAATATTGGTAAAGTATATAGGTGTTCAAAAAGAGGTCTGGGTTGCATCACAGATTACAGGACAAAATACGATACTGATCGCACATTTATGTACAAGACGTTTACACAGCTCAGGGCATAGCAAATGTGAGACAGTACCAGATCGTCTTCAAGGATGTTATGATCCTGAAAGCAGTCACAAAGTTGTTCAAACATTCCGCCGTGAGGTCTGACATCACTGGTCTTGGGGACATTCGCTAACACAGTGTCTTCGTTTGTGTTCATCCGGTGGAGACAGAGTCGCCACTTGGAATGTTTTCACGATCATGGCTTCTCGCGACATGCCACATCTACTTGGACCTGAGTCGTCTTCTGCTATCTACAGTATCACTTGGTCCAGTACAGGTCCGGTGCCTCCCATAAAGACGTTTCCTTAAACTAGAATCATCATAGTATACAATTTTACAGCTATCTGGTCTTTCAGCATCTTACAAGAGATTCCTTTTTATACACAGACAAAGCATTTCAGAGGTCGCATGAGCAAAGGGTACATGGCTAGGGGGAGGTGGAGACAAGTACCACTCGAAGGGGTTTTCCTCCTCGCGGACAAATGCAGTGTTGTCAGCAGAGGCCTGAGAGCAAACAGGCATGTGTAGCTAAATTATCTATATAGTCATGACGTTCATATCCGACATGTGAAGGTATCCATAAGAACTGGATATGTTGGCCACTGTAATAGACTTCAGGAAGTGACTGTTAAATGGAACAGTTTCCCGCAGGGCGTCTTCTCCAGAGTGTGTTGCAAGTGTGTGGAGTCAGGAAAGTATTACAAGATGACCTTGCAGTAGGATATCTCAGTACCATGACAATACCATAAAGTTTATTGTGTGCAGAGCTGACTCGAGGGCTATGTTTTTCTCGCTGTGGGTGAATAAAGTCGCTATTGCTGTAAAGAGCATAAGCCGCATCGGCTTTACCATTCTCCAGTCAGTCAACATATGCATTGTCAGACATGGTAGTAAACACTATCTGTTGTTCACATATCAATCCTCGTAAGATATGAGGACTGAGTTGCTGGGGGAGTTAGGGGCGCTGGGCGAGACTTAAACAAAATGGTCAGGGAAATAGTTTACGAGATGATTATCCTGGAAATTGCGCTCTCGAAAAGAGAAATGGATTAAACAGAAGAGAGAGTGGCCGCCATATTCGGGAAAATAATGTACTACAAGGGTCGTACTGTGCAAGAATCCTTGGGGCAGACATCTTACCCCGCCTCTCACCAAAATATGTTGTATTGCGGTCAAGGTCAGAAATGCAGCCACAAGAAAATCCCTCAGTATATTCTTTGTTTTAGATTCTACTTCCATAATCAGTGTCATAATTCTAAGTGTATATCAGGTATGTACGAGTAAATATTGTGGCGTTTACCAGCAAAGCTCCGGCCGACCGTTGGGCGAGACGAGTGTAATATGATGTTATCTGAGCTGACATGATAGTGGCTAACACCGCTGATTGGCTGCCCAGCGTGTGGAGGGAGTGGTGAAGCGCCCGACCGCCCGCCCACCCTCACCTGTTAGATGCACCAGACTGGACCCTACAGGTGGGTTGTGTATGTGATAGGCTTTGACTACGGGAGGAGGCGGTGGTGTGTGAAGTCAACAGAACCCACCGATGCCCTCCACTACTGGACGCGACACTCGGCACCACTAGTGAGCGCCACACTGTAGCCACCACTGGTGTACGCTACACTCCACATCACCGGTGGCCAACACTAGCGAACGCTAAACCGTGGCCGCCACTGGTGTACGCTACACTCCACATCACCGCTGGTTAACAACAGTGGACGCTACAACCCACACCATCAGTGGACGCCACTGGTAGACGCTACACACTATAGATGGGTCTATCCTCATCTCCCCTGACCTGTGGTAGTGTGGTCATCTATGGGTGGAGGTGTGTTTTGTGAGTAATGTGTCTAGTGCTGTGGTCGTGAGTCTGGAAGCGTCTCCAGCGAACCACAGCTGAGGGGACAGAGATGAAGCGACGTTCCCCCAACACATACCCACTACTGGTGGTACGGTAAGGCCCGTCACGGGACGTCACGCATGAGGGGCCCCTGTCCTCATCCTCCGTGGCCAGTAGTGTGTGTTACCATCTCCCGTAACACCGAGACAGGCGTCACCGTCCGTGCGTGCCAATGTGTCCCGTTGACGTGAACAAGAGTGGCTCCGGCCCGTCAGGATGGAGGTAGGGTCAGCAGGGGTCTGGCCAACGGTTCATGGCCTCCAGCTAACGGTCTAGGGTCATCCCTCATCCTGCTGGTCACACTCTCGGGTGTCACTACCCCTACCGTCATTAACCTTAATCTATAGCCGTCCACAGACCTGTGAAACATGACCTGGGCTGACCTGACGGGTCCGCTAGTGACCTGAGGCTGGTCGCTGTCTCTCCGTCCTCCATCAGTGCCACACAGGTAACCCTCCAGATAGCAAGAGGTAAGTCCTCTCTACAAACGACAAGAGTCCTCCCAGGTTCCTTCCTCACAGTGAGGTTGTTTCCGTCCTGGCTGGAGGAGGTGCGAGGGTCGGCTAGGCTAGGCCAAGCCACTCCTCAATCATCAGTTAATCAATGGCATCACCAGTAATATTTCTGTCTCATATTCCTTAGTAAGATTTCATACCTTTCAAGACGTTTATTTTGATTCTAACCCACAACGAACTTACGAAAGATATCTAGAACCTGACCTCGCTAATTGGACGACAAATGAGAAATAAGATCACATTCACCAAGCTATCAGATCCCATAAGTTTATATGGCAAAAGGACATAAGTCCAGCGGACACGATCCCTTAATTCCTCCCGCCCCTGGCATCTGACTGATGACGTGGAGGACACCGGAGGTCGGACACAGCGTTGTGGTCAGCCAGGCCAGAGCATCTCCGTGGTTTGCTGACCAGGATCAGGCCCTCCCGCTCCTGCCCAGCTTATAGCTTGGGGAACACCAAGTGAGCTTTATCATTCTGCACCACCATCAGTGGGAAGCGAGAGCAGAATGTGAGTCGCTCCTGATACTGTTTACTTTGACTGTTAGCAACCGGCGGTGACTCAAGAATTTCCTGAAGTTTTCATACTTTTATTCATGTTTTTTTGCATTCTATCAGCAGTACACAGCCGACATGTTGATGCCCAGCTTGTCGAACCCACGGCATTTATATTATATAAACACACAACGTCGACCGAGAGGAAGAGGTTAGTGTAGATGCTGCCACTTGGCAATCGGATGTGTGAGCCACCCTCCCCCCCCCACAACACTATCCAGGAACGCTTCCCTCCAGAATATTCCCGTCATCTCTCGCGGATTATTTTCTCGCGCCCCCCTTGTTGTTATGACCCGACCTTTGTAACACAACACGGTGTGGAAGGGTGACACTAATTACTCTAGCTGGCGTGCGGTGGGCCTCTCGCCCCCTGCACTCCCTGCTTTCCCACCTGTTGCCGTGTTTGGCTTGTGGGGTTGACGACGGGCGGGTCGTGTGCCTGGACCGCTACCACACCACACACACACACAGTATACCCCATCATCCACTGAACTACGTCCATCTTCGGTCACCCAACTGACTCACTTCCAAGGACGAGGGATCCTCCTGTATGATGCATCTGAAGGCTTCGTTCTGAATTAATGTCGTATAATGCATTTTCGACGGAGGCACGGAGGAGCCTAAGAGGCCAGGGAGGGCGGGGGTGAGAGTCATTTAAGTTAGGCTACTGCAGAACCGTTCACGGTGTAATACTAGTGATCCGGGGAAACCGGTCCCGGCCAGATAAATAAGGTTGGCCGGTCGTAAACCGGGCAGGCTGGACCGGGGCAGGCAGGGATCTGCCATCAGTGGAAACTCAAGATCGCTGAAAGGCGTTTCTGGGAAGAGCAGAGAGAGAGAGAGAGAGAGAGAGAGAGAGAGAGAGAGAGAGAGAGATCCCAAGCCTTAAATAACATCTTGTTCTGGTGCAGACATTATAACTGTGGTCGATACGAGGGTCGTGTGGCTCCCTCACTTCGAGCTAAACGTTACTTCCTCATGAATCAGACTGTGGTGGGGTAGGCATGACACCATCACACGGTAATGTACAGTACAGGACCCGGATACAGTAGTGTTTACCTTGTGCTTAACACTAGGCTTAGTGTCGCGCAGAAAGACCTGGTGTTTGTGACCCTTACGGTCTATGGGAACACACTCTACCACAGATATTGTCTTTTAAATCAGATGGTATTTGTATACGACTGGGAGTGACACTAGATAGGTTACACATGCGTTTAGTACAATACACTACTTGTAGCTAACACCACCAAGCCCCACGCTCCCACATAAAAATGACTAATAATTCAATACTTATTATCAGCAGCAATCATACTCTTTACACTTCAGTTGATCTTTCTTTGAGGTAGGGTAATGGCGAGCAGATGAGGTCTGAATCAACACTGGATGATGGTGAGCTGTGTATCAACAGCACGAGTCGGCCTGCAGGATGAGGACGTGTATTGCCACATCACGTGAGGCCAAGTCTAGAATGAGGTCCTCTTGGTACACAGCAATCCAGCGGGTACCCTGGGTGGGTGAGTGTAGGTATGTGTGTGTGTGATTAGTACTTGTGTGTTACGGGGAGAGTGTGTTTTACGCTCGTGTTGCCCCATCTCTTAAGTTCGTATATGTGTACTGTCTTTATTCGTGTGTGTGTGTGTGTGTGTGTGTGTGTGTGTATGTAGTGCCCGTCAGCTGGACTTCGCACAACTACTCCGTCCCCAACACTGACGCCATCACTGTGCCACAACCTCCTCTTACCACTCGTTCCCTTCATCACATCCTCCTCCGTCACCACTACCTCCACCAAGCACCCTCTCCTCCTTGACAAGTTCCTCTCCCCGCCTTACCGAACACTCTCCGCGCTTCACCAGGCCCCTCTCCCCGCCTTACCAGGACCTCTCCCCGCTTCATGAGGTCCTCCTCACCTCACTAGTCCTGCCCCACCCTCATCTGGTCCTCTTCTGCATCACCAGGTCCTTCCCGCATCACCATTTCCTGATCGCACCTTGCAAGTCCTCCCACCCATCACACCGCATCCTTCCCCACCTCCCTCGGCCTTGCCCCACCTCACCAGGTCCTCCCTACCTCACCAGGTCTTGCCCTGCGTCACCAGGTCCTCCCTACCTCACCAGGTCTTGCCCCTGCCTCACCGTGCTTCAGGAGGTCGTGTCCCGGGCCCGCCGGCAGCCTGGGTGGTGGCGGGTGTCAGGTGTTAGCGGTGGCGGCCTGAGTGACACAACAGCACACACAACACGGCCTCTGTCTAAACAAGCGGCCAACACCCATAAATACTCTAACCTCCCGTACCCAACCTCACTCTCCCTGCCACTCCCCCGTGTACCGCAACCTTTCCCCCGTGTACCCTTGTCCCTCTCCACTCCCCGTATACCGCAGCTCCTCTCTCTCTCTCTCTCTCTCTCCCTCTGAGTACTGCAGCATCTCCCACTCCCCATGTACAGCTACCACTCCCCATGTACCCTTTCTCTTCCTACCTACTCCCCGTATACGCTTGTTTTTCTCCCCACTCCCCGTATACCCTAGTCTCTTCTAGTCCCTGTGTACCGCAGTCCCTCCCCAGTGTCTGTACCGCGACCCACTTCCCTCGAACCCGTGTACCGCAGTTCCTATCACCGTCTCACCTCTGTGCCACAGATCCTCCTACTTCTTCTGTACCACAGTGTATGTCATCAGCATACCACAAGTCCCTCCCACTCCCCATACAACAGTCGTCTTTCACTCCCCGGCTTCTCTACCTCTCTAACTCCAAAACGCCCCTATCCCTGTAACTCCCGGGTACCCAAACCCCTTGTAACTCCCAAGTTCCCTTGCCTTGTAACTCCCAGGTTTCCCTGCCCCTCTCACTCCCGGGCGCCTCTCATCCTCTCACTCTCCGGTAACTTCCCACCTCACTTCCCTGTTGTACCCCTACCGCTCTCAGTCTTCGATAGCTGTGGCCCACTCACCCTCCAAGCACCCTGCTCCTCTCACTTTCGGGTCCTCTGCCCTTCTCACCCTCTCACTCTCCGATCCTCATGCTCCTCTCACTTTCGGGTCCCCTGCCCTTCTCATCCTCTCACTCTCTGGGCCCCGCCCACCTCACTCTCCGGGGCCCCCTGACCCTCTCTCTCTCTTTCTCTCTCCGGGCTCCCTGTCCATGCTCCTCTCACTAGCCATACCCGGCGCCCGTCTCACCACCCAACTACTGATGTGTGCCCGGGCCTCACAGTTGGTATGGGTCATGCAAATGACTCGTGTTACTCCCTAACTCAGCTCCCACCCTCTTCCCCTGATGATTTTAGTGATTAAAATACTAATCACAAAAAAATGCTTGGTAAGTCACTGTTAGAATTACGCAATAATCTTATTTGGTCATCAGGAATGTCCTAGGTGATGCAAAGCAATTACCTGCTACACATAACAAAGGAAACAAAATTATGGTTTCATAGCCAGAAATATGAATTACGAAACGAAAGGTATTGTTGTATTTAATGATTACAACACCAGCGTCGAACCTTCCTTAGAACATGCTGTTCATTTCTCAAGATAAGACGAAGAAAAATTAGAACAAATACAAGGAAGAACAACGAACCTAATTTTGTCACTGAGAAATAAGCCTCGTCTGGAAAGACCCAAAACTGTACGACCATTTTCTTCTAAAAACATAGACGTTGAGGACTGAAAACACTTGATATATTTGACAACATATCATATAACAATTTCCCCTCATGAGATAGACTCAACAAAATTAAATAATTACTCAGAATTAAAAGGACGTATATGTAATACTCATGTGAGTAAAAGGTCTTCCAGCAATACAGGTGCAGAATATTGTAACAAAATAGCATCAGATATTGTTTATTAGTAGCCTATTATTACCTTTAAGTCAGAGCAAGACAAATATTTCCCTAATAGTTCGTAAGTCAGCTCAAGAATGGGAACAACCTACCGCTACTGAAAGTACTTTTATACATACAAAATTTCTAATATCTCTTGATCTTTTAAAATTCATTCTCCTCCTCAGACGATTCTTGAATAAACAACGGGATGAGACAATAAACTTATTCGCTTTTCCCTATAAAATTTCCATGGCAGTATACCTTCTGCATACTACACTGTTTTTCTTTTTTTCATTTCTTTTTTTAGCCTGCCAAGTGTTGTTCCGAGGGGATTAATCTTTAAGTTCACATCTTTATCTATCATTTGTACACAGACAAAGCATTTTAGTGATAGGTTGGGTGAACTGATGCAAGGCTAGAGGTAGGTGGGGGCAAGTTTAGAGAGTAGAGTGGGTACGATACGTCAACACAGGGAGGTGACTGTAGAGACCGTGTCTTCTCCTTTACGATCCTGTCTCCAGCGACCCTAAACTTCTTAGTTCCCCCTAAGGTTGTAAACGATGGAGCTAAGAGACTAATTTCATGCTGTCCCGTGTCTTTAGGGGTAATAGACATGAAGGCCGGGCTTGCCCTCCCGAAAATCATTGACTTTATCAAAGGCCTTATTGTAGTGTTTCTTGAGCTTGTCTTTAACTTCGTGTCTGTATATACAGTAATTCCTAGGTTATGTCATTTATACACAGTACATTGTTTACCGATTGTGATTTGTTTTCGCGCCTCATCATAAATGCCCTGATATCTATATGCAGACATTTGATGTAGTCATGCTCAGTGTGACACGATTCTGTAACAGTATATCTCATATAATGTATCCTCGAATTTTTGTAATGCCATCAGTGTAAACATCTGTATACTACGTTATTTCCATACGTCCTATTGCAAATACATATTTGATTTGTTTGTGTATGTATACATATATTGTAATAGTCATGAACCTCATACATTATGCATTATACGACTAACTCGATGCTATGTATGTATGGCTTACCCTAACTTGTATGTATGCCTCACCATCAACACTATCACCCTAAACCACCGCCAACACTGCCACCTTACACCACCACCAACATTGCCACCTTACATCATCACCAACACTGCTACCCTACACCACCACCAACATTGCCACCTTACACCATCACCAACACTGTTACCCTACATCACCACCAACACTGCTACCCTACACCACCACCAACACTGCTACCCTACACCACCATCAAAACTACCACCCTCCACCCATCACCAACACCGCTACCCTACATCACCACCACAGCCAACCCGAGCAGGCTCCACACACTTGATATCTACTTAATTACAGTCTCATTTTACTGTAGTTAATCTATAACAGAATATTTCACTGCACCACATGTTGTACACGTATCTCCTGCTCATTCACAAGGCAAGGAGACAACCGCCCGTTTTACATTAGACACCCCCCAAAAAATCTTGTCTGTGGTTTTTTTTTATTGTGTTCACTCCGGTCTCTGTGACCCACACTATACTTGTGTTTACGCTCTCATTCTGAATTAACTATTAAATGTTAACTCCACAAGTTTGGGGCTTATAAACCTTTCATTTATACTTACTTAATCCTCCTTTATTTGTGTAGATACTATTGAATATTATCATGCAGTTACAGACCTTGACGCGTATTTGGGACGTAGGCCTTCAGGAACGCCTGGTGTTAAAAGAGGATGAGGAGGAGATTGAGGCTACAGTGAAGGTGGAGGAGGGTGAGTGGTGAGGGTGGCGACCCCGAGCACCGCGCCACAGTGACCCGCCACAGACGGCAACATCACCTCACCATCCACAGAGAGACACACCCACTATTTTGACTGTGAGTCCTCTACTGCCTCGAAGCCAAGTTGGTACTCGAGTCGTCTACCACTTGAGTCCCTCTTGCTCTCTCGTTGACCAATGTGTGTGTGTGTGTGTGTGTGTGTGTGAGAGAGAGAGAGAGAGAGAGAGAGAG